>BCLG01002169.1:37670-50365 GCA_001602295.1 Zoysia matrella
ATGGCGTCGAGGCTGTGCTGGATGCGGTATGCCTGGCATATCTTGATGCCGGCGATCTTGGCCACGGCGTACCACTCGTTGGTGGGCTCGAGCGGGCCGGAGAGGAGCGCGTCCTCCGGGATGGGCTGCGGCGCGAACTTGGGGTAGATGCAGGACGAGCCGAGGAAGAGGAGCTTGCGGACGGAGCCGCACCTGAGCGCGGCGTCGACGACGTTGGTCTGGATCTGGAGGTTGGCGGCGATGAAGTCGGCGGGGAAGGTGGAGTTCGCGTGGATGCCGCCCACCTTGGCGGCGGCGAGGACGACGTAGCGCGGCCGCTCGGCGTCGAAGAAGGCCTCGACGTCGGCCTGGCGGGTGAGGTCGAGCTCGGCGTGGGTGCGGACGACGACGTCGCTGAAGCCGAGGGCGAGGAGGCGGCGGAGGATGGCCGACCCGACGAGGCCGCGGTGGCCGGCGACGAAGACCTTCGCGTCCTTGTCGCCGAGGAAGGAGGGGAGCGGATCTACGGAGGGAGAGAGAGGGGTGAGCTGAACCGAGCAGGGAGCTGGAGCGTGAGGTTCAGTTACAGCCTTACAGGGATTTCGAGGATTACCTGCGGCGGTGACGGTGCCCATGTCGCCGGAGGAGGTGCGGTGGCCGGAGATGGTCGTATGAGATTCGCCGGGCCTGAGGGACCTGGATCTTGTTTGATGATGAGGCCGGCGTAGTTAAGCAGGAGGGAGTGGACTGGGCCGGCCTGGCACGTATGTCGAGCCGTTGACCCGTTTACTTTTTTTTTTTTCGCAGGTTCGTGCACGAGGCAAACTTTGCTGCAGCGGCAAGGCCGCAACTAGGGGGCGCAAGATCCAAAGAGCGCGAAGCACGTTGCACGCATTCGACTACAAAATGAAACCTGACTCGTCATAGAGAGAGATAGAGGTGTTGAAAGAGAGACGATGTACTAAGAAGCGGGAAGTCTTAATGTTTTTTTTTAACGTAAGATTTTCTAATAATTTCACAGAAAATTTATATAATTTAGTTTAATTTTACAGAAAAAATATAAAAATATAAAAAAAATTTAAAGTAACTTGTAATTAAAGACGGAGTGAATACACTTAGTTTCTTCTATGTGGATGAGTTTTTCTTATAAAAAATCATATCAATTTGGCTTTTGGGATGGATTTTAAAAAACTACAATTTAGAATCAGATTCAGAACAAACTGCGGACTTTGTATGTTCAAAATCTTATATAAGTACTCTCTCTGTTTTTAAATTAATATCATCATTAATTTTTATAATTAATTTTAATTATTTGTCTTATTCAAAAAATTGCTTGAATATATAAAATTTTAAATTATGATTCAAATAACTATAATGATAAATTAAATTATTAAAATATATAATTTTTTTAATAAAACGAATGATCAAAATTAAATTTAAAAGTCAACGATGACATTAATTAAAAAATGAATGGAATACATCCATATGTTATGATCAGTTGCCAATTAGCAACCACTGCATTTACACAAAAAAAAAAAAAAATACTACCACTGCATTATAAAAATATTACTGTACAGTTCTTCAAAGAATCAGCAATCGAGCAACCAATCACCACACAGCAAGCCACGAACCAAACCCAAATAATCAGCTCATCGGGAATCGCCGACGAAGCACGGAAGCACACAGCAAACTACAGCGCCGGACAAAGCTCTACTGTTCACTTCGATCGTCAGGCAGCAAGTCGTACGGCCGCTCCCCGTCGATGCCCGGCGGCTCCGGCGGCGTCCGGAGGATGACCCAGAGCGAGTAGATGATTCCGGGGACGTATCCGAACACCGTCAGCACCAGGGAGATGAAGAACTCGGACTGCGAGGAACAAATGAACAGCGAGAATTAAAGGAGAATTAAAGCTTTTATTACTTCCGTATGGTTCTTGATTTCAAAAACAAGCCACATGCGCCCAGCTGAATAGCCTGAACTGCTTACGCTGCAACAGCCGTAGCGGAAGAAGACGCCGAGCGGCGGGAGCACGACGGAGAAGACGACCTCGAGGCACGTCGAGCACCCGCCGGAATAGCTCATCCTAGCTCTCTCTGCTGCGACCTCTCGTAGGCCGTCGAATTCAGAAGGACGCTAGCTGGAGTGGAGGAAGGTGTCAACCTGCCGGGCGCGGCATGGGAGCCGGGTAACTGGGGCCGTCTTTGTACGAGTCTCTCTCGGGGGAATGATGCCGAATCCGGCGCGGGCCGCCTGTGGAAGAGGCCGATGGCGACCGAGGTAACGGGTCCTGGCGGTTCATGGTTGAAGCCCCCGTCATGTGAGCGAATTTTCCGGTCCAGAATATTCCAAGCCTTTTTCTGCTGGAGATGCGATGCTGCGTTTGTTACTCCACTTTATTATCATCATCAGCTTGTGGCTTCCTCATGATTATAGCCAACAGGTTGATTATTGGATTCAGTTAGACATTGTTGGTGCCACTGTTAACCGCTTCTGACTAACGCTGAAATGAATTGCCGCGTCATTTTTTATTCTCCGTTGTCGGTAGATTATTGGGTTCAGACAGTAACTAGAAAATACGCGCGGCGTGGACGCGGTTGACCCATTATGTTATCTTTGTGTTTAAGAAAATGGGTCTCAACTCATTTTTCTTCTTGTTTAAACAATCGAACATGTATATAAGGTTGCCTAATCTTCATTAAGGATTGATGTTTAATACCATTTTAACTCAAAAGAGGCCCAAAAATGATTATCAGAGGTAATTAAAATATTCAATTGCAAAAAGATGACTCTCAAGTTTGCATATCACAGTTGTTCTAAAGGAAAATACTACACTGCCAATTTGTAAATGGAAAAGAGATGGATTATGTACTGTGATGTCACATTGTAAGGGAAAATATATATTGTCAATTTCTTAATGGAAAAGAGAGATAGAATCTGTACAGTGGTGATATCACATCGCCTCACAATTTAATAGAAACATACTACAACATCAATGTCAATTAAAAATATGCTTACTCAAACATGCTGTTCTGAAATGGACATTACCTAATGTTCTTAACACATGAGAATATCATCTGCAGAAATAATTTATGAAAGGCCTACTTAATATTTTGGAATCAGAACACTGGATATATTTTGGAGTTAGAAATATTTCACCAAAGTATTATATAATATCTATCTTTTTACTTGAAGAAATGGAGCAGGATATACCTACACATTGTACTGCTGAACATTGTATGGCGTCCTTTTGGTAGTTTTCAATTCTATGAGATTTGACTGACACGTAGCATAACTTTCAGATTTAATCAATTGAGACCCTCAATACCGTGGCCAAACCAGAGATGCGATCATCCTGGAGCATCCTGTCGAAGAATGCATTTGCATTTTTTATATGTTTTAGTAAAGTCAAGCACATGACCATGTAAATATCCGTTACAAGTTCCAACAACCAGGGAGCCAAGGACAGAGCTTGATTTTAAGTCCCTTTTAAAAGTAAAATGTAAATGAAAAAACAAAAAAATCATCAGTGTAAACATTATCGCTTAAAGGATGAAAATGAAGAAATAAAGTGAACACTAACAGATGAATATAAAGTGTAAGCATACTATTTCATCGTCAGGAACCATCACCAAATTCCGAGCTTCTGATAAACCTTGGAGAAGCACGCATTTATTGGTACCCTCATCTACCTCATAACAAGCAGAAAAATCATCAGGAGGTAGTCTGAAATGAGTATCATTTCATCAAACTCAACCCAGCGGCCATACTTATGGTATCGAGTGAATCTTCAGGTTCCTTTTCCGCTCGAAGCTCCAGAACTGCAGCTTCTGGTCACCACTGGTTCTCATCATCGGACTACAGGCCAGAAGCTGAACACCGGCAGAGGGAGGAGAGGGGCCGCGCAGGACGGCGGGGCAATCAGAACGGGCGCGTGGTGACCAGGCCGGCCACGATGGGGGCAGCATCTTAAGAATAAACTTGTGTCAAGCAGGGTGTCCAAAATACAAGCTCCACTACAACCAAGAATATTACTATCGTGCAGGAATAGGTATTATTAACAAAGTAAATAATGCTGGTACATAACAAATAAGAAAGAACCACATTAATATCATAAAAACTGACAGAAAAAAATCTAAGAATATAATCCAACATTTGTGATGCTTTGGATTCCAGATATACAAAATGAAAAGTGATACCTTGTCCAAGCTTAGTATATTTAACGTGCATCAAAGAAATGCATTTCAAGCACAATTATGCATCAGAATATCCAACCAACAAAGAGTCAATGTAAAAACAAAAAAACAAAGGTAAAGTACCTGATGGAATTCATAGACCACTTCTGTATCCATTCTTTAAAAGATATGATCGGAGCTTATGAAGCTAAAAATCCTAATGCAGTATATCATATTCTTTTAGGATTTCTCCACTCACCTGGCTAGTTTGTGCAACTGAACATTTTGTTCATTCTTTGCAAGATATTAGTAATCCTAAGTTAGAGGTATCAAACTACCTTAGAGAAATTTCGAATCTATGAAAAGATAAACATCAATAATTTTACCTTTTTCAGGAAGAAAACAGCAACAGCCAACAGCCAGGGCACGATGCAATCGGTTCTCGAAGACCAGATCATTTTGGGCAAATAAACTATGAAATTTTGTATGCAGAGATAGCCACATCTGAATAATCGCTGAACTAAGAGCTTGTTACCAGATACTTATCATCACCCTTTTTTGGCAAATAACAAAATTCCTCTGCCTGAAAATTCGTAGATTTTTCAAAAGTATTAGTATTTATTTTGAACCTGAAAGAGATGATATCACCAAGTATAATTATGAGAACTTTTGGACTGATCTACTCAGAAAGCAACTCAAATCATAAAACTAATGGGCATGATAGGAAGTGCTGTAATCACTATATTACTACTGAAAATAGCTAGGGAATCACTCAATTAAAAAGCTGAGTTATTAAACCAAATATCAGCAATCTACCAATATTCCTGGCTTGGCCCCGATGATTTGTCCTCTTCAGACAATATAAAATGAACAAAATCTTCGTAGCCCATTTTCCCTTGAACCTTGCTGGTAAATTTTCTAGGAACCTGTTGTGCATCAATTTTAAAATGTCAACGTACTCAACAGTAAAAATGAACCGGAACACAACTTGAAGAAGCTATTATTGTCAAGAAAAAAAAAAACGAAAGGAAGGAAACTAAACTCAGAAAAAAAATGCTATCGACAATCCTATATGTCAATGCATGGTTTCCATACTTAATTAGATTTTCTTTATCGATAAGGAAATCATGGTCCATATCTAGCTCCCAGAACTTGCAATATGTCACATAGAAATGCTCATACGAGAAGTACCTACAGAAATTTCGATCAGTTCAATGTTACACATTGATTGTCTCATGACCAATGTTACACTCTGAAATTGATGGTGTCACCTCAAAACTTTATTGATTTCCACACTTCAGTTCTCTAAGTGTTAGATGGCCACTTCCAATTTGATTCAAGCAATAGAATATCCTATATGCGACAGTCTCAGCTGAAAAATAATTTTGTATAAGTCGAAGAAGATACAATATGATATTCGACATACGCTACAAATATTATAGCAGGGTAAAGAACTCAGGCGTGCTATTTGATAATTTACCATATCTTTCTTGAAACTCAGGCGTGCTCTTTAAGAACTCCAGGCCAAGATGGTTGTCCAAAAGGTCTCTAAGAACTGGTTTAAAATCCTCCTAAATCATTTAGCATCACGAAACACTGATTAGAAACACTGATTAGAGGAAACCATCGGTGGACCACTCAAGCTTTCTTGACATGATCCATTTTTAATTATTTCATTTTATAGGAATTGGTAGCAAGAGATACCTTGGTGAGATAATTGTGATTCTGTTGCTTCAGAATTTTGAATACTTGGATTGCGCTATCCATGCTCATCAAGTTGCTATTTACCCAGAAATCAGTGAAGGCCTCCCTGAAATGGTACATAAATCACTAGTGTAAAGTTAACAAACGATAATTTCACACTCTGGGACAGCTAAATTCGCCAATTACCTTGTGACGAATCCTGTGCCCTCTTTATCAATCGTTTCAAAAAGAGCGGTCGTAAAGAATGTTGGTAGCTTGCAGAGTTCCCTGGTAACCATGCGAAATTCTGTCACAGAACCAACAGACACGAAACAGAAAGGTACAGCTGTCAGCCTCAAGAATATACTGCTGTGATAATATAATTGTCAGTTTCATGCGCATAACTGGTTGTGCTCGTGTCGTATAGCAAATAATAAAATTGGGCATGGCAAATTTGAGAGGAAGTATGAAACAATGTTACCAGTTCAGTTACTTTTTTATTTACCAGAACAGAAAAATAGAAAAGATTTATCCAATTTGACGCACCTTGAGCCTGAAGACTCCTCTAGTGGAGCTCGCGGGCGGAGGTCGAGCGGGGGGCTGTAGGCGGAGTGGCGGCAGGGGCTGGGAGGGGGAGTGGCGGCAGGGGTGCGCCAGCGGCTGCAGCCGGGGCGGGGAGGGGGATCCGGGGCTGGGAGGGGGCGCGGCGGCAGGGGCGGGGAGGCGCGGGCCTCCCGAGGAAGGAGAAGGGTGTCGCGGCCCGTTTGTGGGTCGGGTGCGGGGATGAATAAGTGTTCAGACTTTTACGAGATAGAGTGTTGCTTTATCTTCACCGTCGTTTTTCAGTCGAACTACTAAAATTTTTATTATAATGTGACACAACGATAATTAAGAGAAAGTATGAGATTTAATATATAAAAGATTCTGCAAGCACCAACACTTTAACCGAGAGAGAAGCTGATTGTTTACAACACGAGTTACTTGACGTTTGGCACAGATACGGGTGGTAACATGTGCCCAATTTTTGGCCCCGCGCACGCATGTACGACTCAAGAGTCAAGACCACGCAGATCAACGGCCCACGCACGCACGACATCAACGGCCCATGCAAGGCGATCGTGTTTTTCAGTTGGAAGCTTTACGACAGGGGGCTGACGAAGATGATTCGCTTTTTTTTTTCAAAACCGCGCGAAGCGCGTTTCGCAATAAAAGAGGGAAAAAAATAGAGTTAGGAATTATACAAGCAAACAGATAAAAAAAAACTTGACTTTGAAGACCTAAAGAGGTTACAAACCGAGAAGGCTCGACCAATTCACCAACTCAGACTACACTGACGCGCTAAATTTAAAACTCGGTTAAGTACCACATGAGCAAGGGCAAACTGATTCTGGAAAATCCGAGCGTTCTGCTCCAACCACAACGTCCAGATGACAAGCATATTTGTGCGAGATAACTTTTTTTAATAAACGAATTATTAAAATTAATAACGACATCAATTTAAAAGAAGAGGGTGTATTACAAAAGCACAGGTCAACAAGCTCTAAACTCCAAGGAGCACAGAGCATGCGCCCTTGTTTCAGAATTTCAGCTGCGTCAAGGTACACAACAACATCAAGCAACCGGAGTGGAGATCGTCATCCATCTGCGAGCTGCTTCTTCCTGGCCTCCGCCTCGTCGGTGGCCTCGACCTGCGCCTTGGCCGTGGGCAAGTCCGCTTCCGCGGCCTCCTGCTCGCTCCTCGCCATCACCTTTCGCACCTGACAACAACACAACCAGCGTGAAACAAAGCCTGATTCAGCTTCACATCATGTTAGTAGCGTCGCGCTGCTCTACAGCGACGTCAGGAAGCGGGAAGAGCTAGTTCGAGCAATTTACCAGGTCGAGGAAGGTGGCCTTGACGTGCTGCAGCCACTCGTTCACAGACACGCCGGCCGCCGTGGCCTCCTTCTGCGCCTTGGACGCTGCGGTCTCCTGCTTCCTCGCGCCGCCACCGTCGTTCCCTTCCATCACCGCCGACAACTACGCAAAACTCTGACGGCTCTCCTTTCTCACGGTTCCTCTTCTCCACGGCAAGCTGGTGAAAATAGTGAGAGCCGAGAATACTGAGGACGGACGCGCACGGCCGGTCTCTCTGGAGGTGGCTAAACAAAGGCAGCACGCACGACTTCACAAAGCAGGCGGCGGGTGATGCCGATGCTGCTGCCTGCGCCGCACCCCCCCCCCCCCCCCCCCCCCCCCCCCCCCCCCCCCCCCCCCCCCCCCCCCCCCCCCCCCCCCCCCCCCCCCCCCCCCCCACCACACCACATGTCAGCACCTGGTTTCACGTGTCGGCACAGAAGCTTTGCGAAGTCAGAGGACGGTTACTACACCGTACACGTCGATCTCATCCGACTAAAGATGGCAATGCCTCGCAACCCGATGAATAATTACTCTATTAGAGAACGGGTTTGGGTCAACTTTTCTACTTATAGGTTTGTTAGTGAGAGAAAAATATTACTCGTTGGTATACTCATATGAGTATGTTTTTATTTAATTTATACCAATTAACTCGTGGGTATTGTATATGACAAAAATTAGTTAATTTAATAGTTTTTTCATTAGCTTTTCGAAATGAAACTTTTTTTAATTGAAAAGTTATGCATTCTAATAATATTAGATTGTGTATGAGGTTCTTTCACTTTTCAATAGCAATATTAAGCTTCTGGTTTATATAATTCACTTATTTTTAGATATTTTTCTCTAATTTCCACCTCTCTCACTCTCATTCTCTTAGTTGATATAGGTACCTGACAAATAAATTTCACTCGATGGGTTTGGGTTTGGGTTGAAAATTTTACCTGCGACTTTTATTGGGTTCTCCGAAGGAGAAATTTTTTCTTTGTGGGTACGGGTCTGGAGAGAATAAACCTGATAGGTTTCCACACGTTGTCATTTCTACATCCGGCTAGAGGACATGATTATCTGGGCCTGTCTACTGTGTGACAGACCTGACCCAATTTTGAGTAGGCTATAGGCTTTGCAAGTTGCTCTCGAAGAGGTTTTTTTTAAGGAACTGGAGGGGCAAGCCCCTACAGAAATTTATTAAAAGAAATGAGGGTAAAGTACCAGGGAAAAGACAAAGAAAGATAAAAAAGGAAAAGAAAACAATTACAACGATTCCGACTCAGAGAGCTAACTATTGTTAATAATCCAATCTTGCAGCCCATCAAAGAATCTTGGCCGGATTCTATAAGTCAACATATCCATTTCTTTCTAGAACAGGAATAGGCATTGAGAGAGTAGAGGGTCTTTGGAATTGAAGATCCAGTCGTTATGGGTTTTCCAAATACCCCAGCGCATGATGATAATTATGTCCATGAAGAAAGGAACCTGGATCCTATTTTTGAGCCAAAGGATGATCTGAAACACGTTGAGCTTTCGCGGTATAAAGATGCCTAAAGCTTGCCAAGCGTTAGAAGCAAAGCTACATCTGAAGAAAAGATGTTTGATAGTCTTCTCTTGCTGCCTGATGCAGAGCTCACAGATGTAAGGGTCCAACTGCATGTTCCTTCGCTTTAAGGTGCTTCTAGTGTTAAGCTTAAACTGAAGTAAGAGCCAAAAGAACACTTTATGTTTAGGCTGAATTGAAGAGGACCAAATCCAAAGGATGGAGGGCTAAACTGTGCAAGTTCCCATCAGAAGACTGTATGCTTTAGCAGAAGCAAAAGTCGTTCGATGTCCAAAAAGTTTCCACTCATCTGGCTGTTGAGGGAACTGAGCTCCATTGATGAACTGTGAAAGGACATGAAGATGACTAAATGCTTCCTCACTTAGTGGCAGGTGAAAGATGCTTGTAAGATCTTGCTGCTGTAAGGCTAGACGAAGAGTTATATTGCTATTTCTTGAGAAAGAATCAAGCTGCTGCAGCTGCAAACCCCAAGGAACACCATTGATGGAGTCTTTCCATAAAAGGACAGTGTCTCCACACCCAATGGAGACCGAAGAAATCCCTTTGAATTGATCAATTAACTTTGTAATGTCCCGCCACCAGAAAGAACCTCTGGATTGTTGACCAGGAAATTTGCCATTTTGGTAGTAGTTATCTCAGACAAGCTGCACCCAGGGCATTGATTCTTTCTTGTAAAATTTGGAGAGGGATTTAATGAGCAAGGCTTGATTATGGGTTCAGAGGTTAAGAACGTTTAAGCCTTTTTGGCGTTTGAGCCTTGTAACCAGCTTCCATGCTGCCATGGGGCATTTCCGGCCGTTAACATCAGATCCTCTCCAAAGACAATGGCTACTATATTTATCAATCTGGTTGATGATTGAGGTAGGCAGCTTGAGGGTGCACATGGTGAATGTGGGCAGCGAAGAGAGCACTGTGTTCACCATTTCTAGCTTGCCAGCTTGTGAAAGGAAGAGGGAACACCCGGTGAGTCTTCTTTCCACTTTTTGCAGTAAAGGGAGGAAGGCAGCAACTGAAGGCCTTGTAGTGGCTAGAGGAAGCCCCAGATAGTTGCAAGGCATGGTTCCAATTTGGCAATTCAGGGTAGCTGCAAGCAGTTCCAGGCGCTCAAACAGACATCGAATGGGTTGCTGTTCTGGGCCACTTTCCAGTCCATTGTCTATGTAGCTTAGATTAACTGTTTCAAATCAGTTACCCATTCGAAATTTCGAACCTGATGGTTTATTTCCATTCTGGATAGCGATATGTTGACTTTGAGTTCTGCTTGTTTACAAGTACGTACACATCACTGGCTACCAATAATTCTCCAATAAAAGTTAAAAGATTGAACAAAGGAAATTATCTTTACGTCTTTATCCACTTCTTGCAATATCCATTTTTTCCCATCAATTGAGGTTGGTAACTATCACGGTCAAAGGTAGAAATATCTTTCCAAAGGTACAAAAGGGTTCAAACAAAGCAGGCAAGGGGGTGGGTCACTTTTCTCCAAGGAAGGTGCAGCTGAGTCAGCAGCCAGCACAAGCGATCAAGCTGATCAATCATCAAGGATCAATAATTGAGTCTGGCCTATATATGCCCTCTCTGCCAATCCACGTCCGTTCCATTGTCCTTCCGACAGCTCCAACGAGTCTACGACAGCAATGGAGGAGGAGAGGAATAGCGGCAATGGAGTGAAGGTGTGCGTCACCGGTGGCGCCGGGTTCATCGGCTCGTGGCTCGTCAAGAAGCTCCTCCAGAGAGGCTACACCGTCCACGCCACCCTGCGGGACGTCGGTACGGATGCATGTCGCTATAATTTGCGTTAATTTGATTCGAGATCGGGATTTACAATTAATAAACAGCGCCTGAACTACTGAAGTTGGGCGATCGATCCTTGGGTTGAAATGGAGATGTCAAGCTCTGACTCTCTGAGGTTTGCTTGTAGGAGTAATGGATATGGTGGTTGTTCTTTTTTTAAAAAAATGGATTTGGTGGTTGCATGCAGGCGATGAGGCGAAGGCCGGGCTGGTGCGGCAGTTGGTCCCCGGAGCGGCGGAGTCGGGCCGGCTGGCTCTGTTCGAGGCCGACCTCTATGACGCCTCCACGTTCGCGCCGGCCATCGCGGCCTGCCGCTTCGTCTTCCTCGTCGCGACGCCGTTCCAGCACGATGCCACCAGCAGCAAGGTGATTTCATCGCGCCCCTCTGGATTATTAATTCAGCATGGCCTAGGCAACCAATTTTTGTCGCCGATATCTTGTCTTCGATCTCACCGAATTCTCCTGCATTTGGTCGCCACACAGTACAAGAGCACGGCGGAGGCTGTTGTTGACTCGGCGCGGGTGATCCTCCGGCAATGCGTAGCGTCTCAGACGGTGCAGCGCGTGATCTACGTCGGGAGCATGTCGGCTTCCTCGCCGCTCAAGGCGGACTCCACCGGTTTCAAGGACGCCATCGACGAGTCATGCTGGACGCCGCTCGACGTCGACTACCCTCACCGGAACGAGCAATTCCATGTACGCAGCGCTCCTAATATTATTCATAGCCGTGCGTACGTTCGTGACCAGTTGAGGATGAGGAGCGCTTATTCTCCCGTCATAATTTACCAGGAATACACCCAGTCGAAGCTGCTGTCGGAGAAGGAGTTCCTAGCGTACAACGAGAGCGAAAGCCCGGCGTTCGAGGTGGTCACGGTTCCCTGCGCCGTGGTGACCGGCGACACGCTCCAGGACCAGGGCCACGCCACGGAGGCTCTCGAGTGCGCCGCGTCGCCGGTGACTCGGGACGAGCTCCGCTTCGGGGCTCTGAGGACGCTGCAGCGGCTGCTGGGCTCGGTGCCGCTGGTCCACGTGGACGACGTCTGCGACGCGCTCGTCTTCTGCATGGAGCGCCCGTCCATGGCCGGCCGGTTCCTCTGCGCTGCGGCGTACCCGACGCTCGATGAAATCGTCAGCCATTTCGCTAACAAGTATCCTCACCTGGACATTCTTAAAGAGTGAGTCTCTATACGCTGCCACTGTAGTGCCCATTTCGTTGAATACTTAACCATTCCTTGCAGTCCAAATTGCCCCGCACATTAGCAAATTAATTATGAACTTGAATTGATGGTTGATAAAATTGGACTGAATTTGTGTCAGGACGGAGGTGCTGCCAAGCGTGCAGGCTCACAGCGACAAGTTGGGCGAGATGGGTTTCAGATACAAGTATGGAATGGGGGAGATACTGGATGGCAGCGTCCAGTGCGCAGTGAGATTTGGTTCCCTTGATCCATCCAATATCGGAGTGCAAGATTGACAATAAGATTAGCATCGTCGTTTCACAGAAAATGCCTCATGTTTGTGTTTTGCGTCTTCTTACACATGTCCCTTTGTTTGCTTGTTTGCAATCTGAATTTGCCTCTTATTTTCACATTTAGCTCAACGGATTGAGCAGTGCCCCG
>BCLG01002169.1:53684-75552 GCA_001602295.1 Zoysia matrella
TAGTACTTGCCTGTTTTACCAAGCCTAACATCGGTGCCGCCACGATCTGCTCTGCCCGGCGACCCTAATCGAGGTAAAACAGTCCTTTTATAGGGCGACCGCCCTACCTTGCCCTATTCGTAGATCCGCCTCTGACCGGAAGCAACGACGATGAGGAACGGCAAGGCCAGCAAGGGGCGGCAGGTCATCGTGATCGAGCGCATCCAAGACAAGGACCGCTGCCAGGTGACCTTCTCCAAGCGCAAGTCCGGGATCTTCAAGAAGGCCAGCGAGATCATCCTGCGCTGCGACACCAGAGTCGCCGTCGTCATCTTCTCCAAGGCCGGCAAGCCGTACGCGCTCGGCAGCCCCTCCGTCGACGACGTCCTCCGCCTCGTCGACGTCCACGCGGACGGCGCCCCCGCGCAGCAGCTCTCCAGCGACGTCGTCTGCGAGCGCGGCGTCCCCGCGCAGCAGGTCACCGCCGTCGCCGACCGCGCGGCGGCGGAGGCCATGGTGCGCCAGCTCGAGGACACCAAGGCGCTCGTGGCTGCGGAGCAGCTCCGGGTGCGCACCGTCGGAGACAGGGTGATGCAGGCCGCCGCTGGCAGGCGGTTCTGGTGGGAGGCCGATGTGGAGAAGCTTGGGGCGGCCGAGCTGCCTGAGTTCACCAGGGCGCTCCAGCAGCTTAGGGACAGCCTCCACCGCCACATCGAACGTGTATGATGGATGCGGTCGGAGAAGCATGTTGCATCGCTTTGCTAGTTTAATTCATCGTTTAATTATTATTTTTCTCTTATAAAGTTAAACCTATAAAGTTATGATTTCGTAAGTTACGTTTAATTATCCTTTCTGATGCTTAGTTCAATATATTGTACTGTTTGATGATGTCTCCCTTCAGTTCCCTTGGCTTTCCCCCCTCTTTTTTTAACTGACAGCAGTAACGGAGAAGGTTACTCGAGATTTTGCTGAAAGCTTGTTCTGAACATCAAAATATCACCAAAATATTGGATCTTTTCAATAAGTTTTTCCATCGAAGAAATGGAGAAAATTCCTTAACATTAACACGTTTTCAAAACGTGTATCGCTAGTATATATCATGCAACCCGTTGGACACGAGACGCTGAGTGGTGGGCCGCAGAGACCAATGTTGTCTGAAATTTCACGGGACAATCAGGTTCGTTCCAGCGCAAATCTTAGGATTATCGCAACACAAACAAGCAAGAAAAGAGAACGTGAACAAAACGCATGATACGCTCACCTTGGAATGCACTGGCACCGAACCGTCGGAGCCCAACCGAGAAGTCGACGAGAAGCAGGTCCTTCTGGCCGAAGTCCGGCAGGGCGCCCTCGAAGCCGTTCCTGGACAGCTGCAGCTCCCGCAGCCTGGGTAACAACGTGATGGAGCTCGGTATCGGCCCGGTGAAGGCGTTTTCCGAAAGAAGCAGCTTATCGAGCCCCTGCACGGCGGCGAACGCGCCGTCGAGGATCCGGCCGGCAAGCCTGTTCCCGGAGAAGTAAAGCATCTTGAGCCCGGCCAGTGCGGACAAGTCGGGGAACGCGCCCGTGAGGTTGTTGTTGGCGAGGCTGAGCGATCGCAGTCCCGACAGCGGCGCGAGCACGCTGAGGTCCGGCGCGGGGCCCTGCAGGGCGAGGTGCTCCAGCTGCAGGAGCAGCACACGGCCGGTGTCGTCGCACTTCACGCCGACCCAGGAGCACGACCCGGACGAGGTCCCCCACCCATCCAGCTGAGCCGGCGGGCCGTTCTGCGGCCCCCGCAGCATCGCCCGGAACGCCAGCAACGCGTCGGCCTCGGGCCCGGCGGCGACGGAGCCGACCATTAGCAGTGCGAGGAGTAATGCAGTGGCGACCACGCTGGCCATGGCAACGGGCCTGTTCCTTGGCAAGGCACACCAGACTTATGTCGTCCATGCTATGCAGGGGATCTATGCTTCTACTCTGTGTTGGCCGTATGAAAACACAATACGGTACGAACAAGGCATATGGGTGGGAGTGGCTTAGGACGTGACGCCAAATCAGCATCGGGCAGCTGACCGAGGTGGCTACAGCGTCGGGCGTGTACTACCTAGACTAAAACCTGAGGCGCAAGCCCCCCGCCGCTTAACGCTATGAGCGCAGCGGCAGATAGCAACAATAGCTGACGAGCCTCAGATGCCCATTTTCATCCCTAAACATGGGCCTTTCAGTATTTCAGCCACAGAAAGCATGGTTAAAATTTTTGGCACGCGGATCAATCAAATATTTAAGTCTGGCTAAAATGTTAAATCACTGGATTATGATATCCGAAACGTGTTCTGTAAAACGTATACATTCACTTAGTGTAATTCGAATCTAACTGCAAATACTCTCCAAGACCTTAATTGCGAACTTGTAATGCTCCTTTTCTACTATTCTCAAACTGACAATGCAGCTATGCAACTCTTCAATGAGTCCTACAAAGTACATTTCTAGTCGATCTTCACTGAAGAATATATGAGCCTGGTGAACCAGAAGCAGGCGTAGAAGCCGATGGTGCCGGTGAGCACGAAGAAAGAGTACGAGGCGATGAGCATGCAGCCGAAGTACAGCACGCTGGAGACTAGCTTTGTGATTTCCAGCCTGGTGAAGAAATAGGATGTGGCGTACAGGAACAGGTACAGTGCAGACGAACCAGACGTCAGATAGGACCTCCACCACCACCGGTAGTCTCCGCCACAGAGCTGGAAGTAGCAGAGCACAATGGTGATCTCGGCGCAGGTCAGGATCAGGATGACAAAGACGAGGACCAGGAATCCAAAGATGCGGTAGAACTGGTGCAGCTAGACCGAAGTCAGGATGAAGAGCTCGATGAACACAGCGCCGAAGGGCAGGACGCCTCCAATCAGCACCGGGACAACTGGGTTCATGTACCATCGCTGCTCCGGTGTCGGACGCGGCATCTTGTTCGCCCTCACTGGGACGGTGGGACCTCCATGGCGGGCTTCTTGAACCCGAGGTAGCTGCCGACAAAAACCAGTGGCACGGAGGTGCCAAACCACAGGAGGACCAGTGCGAACATGGTGCTGAATGGTACACTACCGGAGGATTTCTCTCCCCAGACGAGCGCATTCAGGATGAAGAATATTGCGAACACGACACCAGGGAACATCAGGGCAGTCTTGATGGTCACATTCTTCCACTCCGAGCCTCCAAACATCTTGTAGAGGCGCGAGGAGGAGTACCCTGCAAAAAGGCCCATGAACGTCCAGAGGAGGTGCATCGCTGTAGTGAGCCCTCCCTGGTTCGAGGGTGAGAGGAGGCCAAGGATGGCGAACAGCAATGTCACAAGAAGCATTCCGAAGAACTGCACGCCTGTACCGACGTAAACGCACAGCTGGTCGGCATTGACGGGAGGCCTGAATACGTCTCCATGGACAAGCTTCCACCCTGTCTCCTCCTGGGCTCCTTCCTGGTTCTCCAGTTGGTTGTATTTGGAAATGTCACGGTACAGCGTTCTGAGCATGATCATGGCCACCATCCCAGATAGGAAGAGGACTATCATAAGAGAATTGATGATTGGAAACGAATGGATTGGATCGTCTATCATGAGAAGGTTGGTGTCCCAGCGAGATGCCCGCTTGATATCACTTTCCTGCATAACACGGCATATGAAATATGAGCTCAGAAAATTCTTCGCTTGCTGAGGGAAAAATCAAAAACATCTATCTGAAAACTGAAACTTAGGTTAGCTGAAAACTGGAACTACCTCAAAGTTAACATCATAGGTGAAAATGATCTCTTTGCCTGCCTTTACTTCTTGAGGTGAATCTCGTGAGTGTGGATCACATGTTTTAAGGTGTGTGCCAGTCCCGTTCCAGTCACCATCATATTTATGCTTAATACTGCAGCAGATACGATAAGCATAAATATAAGGTGACAGAGCATATCAAGATAAACCCTCACAAATAACTCCTTTTTGGGGGATAAATTCTGAACCTGTACGGCTTAACTTCAAATCCCACAATCCTAGCAAGATCAGTACATGGATCCTTGTGATACTTGACCAGGAAAGCGAAGTGGTTGACGACAAAATGACGGTCATCCTTGCTCTGCATCAAGATTCTCTGATAAGAATTTGACACAAGCGGATTCCATCAGTTTACCTAGATAGTTGGCGGATCATGAACCCGCCCCAGCATACCGGCCCAGGAAGCCGACATGCACGCCGTGTTGATAGTAGACAGCCGGTCCCTCGACTCCCTCCTGATATAATGTCTGAATCTGTACTACCAGAGGAAGGTTGTCCAGAATCCTGCAAGTCACAATATCATGGATCATTCCTCACATCACAATCTGCTGAAAAATCTGGGTCGTCCTTATTTCATCTAGGCATCAAGCAGTATCTCACATGTTTATTCGGTACTCATCGTGGATTTTTTCCTTCAAATTTTTTGCGTCATCTTGATTCAGAACAACCTTGCACACGATCTGGCACAGCTTAGGCTCCATCATCTCGAACTGCATTGCAATCATAACTGAATCATCACAAAAAGCACTGAGTTCACTCTTGACAGCAGCAAACATTCATAAGTTCAGACTACAAAGCTAAGTACTACACATACAGGGGAGGTGAACAATGGAACAGTAATATCAGTACCATACGGCGCTTACCACATAAGGCGAGTTCTCGACATTCTCGGCGCTGTCGACGATGGTCTCCGGCCTGCAGAAGGGGAGGGAGTAGTAGGAATAGGGCAGATGCGTATTGATGGAGCTAAGCTGGCTCACCTTCACGGAGAGCAGGTCCTTCTGCAATCAAACCAGAGTTCCACATAGCTCCAGGGCGTGAGGACTCGCCGAGATCAAGAGCCGAACCCGAGCCAACCGAGAGAAAAAAAATGCGAAAGGGTCCAGAGAGGCGGGACCTTGCGGAAGTCAGCGGGGGCGACGCTGGGGTGGTAGAACCCACGCGCTGCGCCTGCGCCGGCGAGGAGGACGACCGCGGCAAAGAGGAGGCCCACCGGCGCCGTGCAGGTCGTCGCCATGGGTGGCGAGGGATCGGAAACGCGGGGGAGGAGGAGCGATGTCGTCGCTCCTTGGCGGTTTTGGTCAAACACCAGCACGTGGGACCTGAGCCTCGTGTGCAGTTGAGAATCCATGGGCTCAAAAGGCCCATGATATTTTAAATGCCAGGCCGGCATTGAGAAGAGTTGGGCTGGGCCGCTTTTTTGTAAGATTGAAAAAAGGCCGTTTTTCTTCCTCTTTTTTCAAGAATGGACCCCTTTTCTTCTTCTTTGTTGCGAGGATGGGCCGCTTTTCTTCTGGAGAGGTTAAAATTTCTCTGCTCTTTTACCCCACCTACGTGACACTTTGCATGTAAAATCATATATGTAGGAGTATATATATAATTAAAAAAAACGAAAACTATCACCGTAGAATGAACATATATATAAGCGCTCCTCCGCACTGTCTGGAAATAATTTTACCTGTACGGATGCAATACACCAATGATGGCTCCCAACATGACAAAAGCTCGAGACTTATCCACCAGGCTCTCTTTTCTCCTGCACCATGTGTTCAAAGCCATCTCTTCAACAAAAAATAAAGACTAGCATTGCCATAGATTTGGTTGCCTGCATGCCTTACTGCCCATCTTTGCTTCCATTGTTATTGTATAAAATCACGCGTTAAGCATGCCACGAAAGTACTAAGCGGCAGGAAGATATCATCAATTAGTAATCATTATTAGCTAGTAACAAACCCCTCAGGATTGGAGTCCTTATCCATCTTCCGCTAGGTGTAATTTTTTACTAAGCAAGCTTGAGCAATCACATGGAAGCATGCAAGCAAAGGAGTGCTAGGCATGCAGCTAGCTATAGGTTTTGCAACTTTTAATTTGATCTCCTTTTTATACGCAGACATGATTCTTCTGTATAGAGCAGCATATTGTTGTGAAGAAGGCATGAGCATTCCAAACATACTAGCTTCCCTTGTCGAAAAAATTCCGAAAATTATACTATTACTTTATTTACCATAAAAAATTACTTTTCCCCTATCTGGCACTAGATTTAATTTTATTTTCCTTTTATACCATGATTATCATTTGCTTCTAACTCAAAATGAATATAGAACTTCAATTTCAGAAAATCTATGGACATATTACTTATACATTACGGGAATTTATATTTTTCATATATTTATAATTAAAAAAATATAAATTATGATTAAAATACTCAATGCAGTCAGTTATATTCAGAAAATAGAGTATTTTAAACCAATTTTTATAATTTTTTAATCATGAACATATGGAAAATATAAACTCATGCAATGTATATGTAATATGGCTAATAGATTTTTTTAAATCCAAATTAGAAATGCTTTTTTGGCTAGGAGAAAATGGTGATAATGGCAGAAAAGGGAAGCAAAATTAAATTTGGTGGTAAATAGGGGAAAAATAAATTTTCAATGGTGAATCGGGGAAAAGTAAAATTTTCGATGGTGAATAAGGAATTTTCTCTTAGAATAACTAACCTTATACATATGTATATTAATATAGACCGTAATATCAAGTGCTCATGTTTGTAATTGCATCAATTATCTTTTGAAGAGTTGCACATAAAGAAAATTCCCTTGAAAAGTAAAAAAGAAATACTAAGTGCCCAAAACATGCATCTCGGCCTTTGATTTTTCATTATCTTTTTAGTTTCCTCGTCGATCTCTCATGCATTCTTTCGGTGCCCTATTTTAGTGGAGTATGCCAAATGGACGTGTGAATCCCTGGCCGTCTCGTCGATCGATCGCTAGCTATCTAAAACAAGATACCCCCAAAGTGTGGAGATACCCCTACCACCCAATGGCGTGGAGGCTGATTCCCTTTTGGCCCTTTTGAGATGCATACCCGTACGCTCTGTCCTAACTACATGCTCTTCTTTAATCTTTATCTACTGATGAGTCTGAATGATGAGCTGATTTGTGATGTGAGAAAGCTTCGTGCAGCCGTGATCGATCGACGCGCATTACTATATGGAGTATTATCTCCGTTTTTTAATTGATATGGTTATTGATTTTTAAATTTAACTTTAATTATTCATTTTATTTATTTATTTATTTAATAAATTTTATATATTTTGATATAATTTAATTTATTATTAGAGTTATTTTAATCACAACTTAAAATTTTACATATTCTAAAATTTTTTTAAATAAAATAAATAATTAAAATTAATTTCAAAAATTAACAACTACATCAGTTTAAAAACAGAGAGAGTATGTACTAAATTGACTGGACGAGTATCTCAAGCCCCTAGGTTGAGAGCTAGTGGCGAGCTAAAGATGGGTGGACACGTACTTGATCTAGGCATCGCTAACAAAGCTATCCATATCCATAACACATTGCTTTGGTGTACAACTAGTCGGTAATTTTATGCAGTACGATTCTAAAGTCGTGCGCCTTTCTTTGGGGCGTCAATTAATTAACAACAGGCCTAAATCTGTGCTCTCACCGTAGGTTGGGTGTGAAAACGAATTGAAGGGATCAGAGCTACTACTAACGATGCTAGATTGCCATGTCGGGCGATTCGAATAACCGTGCGAGCAGATATATGCAAAGCCCCGTTTGTTTAATGGGTGGTTCGAAGAGAAGCCTGCACTGTTATGGGTTGACGGCTAGCTTTCTGCGTCCAATACCTTGGGCTAAAGCGGTAAACATGTTTCGAGGAGTGATTGGCTCATTGATCCAGTTCTTCTTTCGCAGATTCCCGGCCGCTTTCGTTCGGCTGCTCTGTTGATTACTCGTAGCTCCACTGATCATACAGTAAGCTACTATAGCAAACCGAGCAGATTCTGCGATGGCTCCGGCGGCTCGATCACGAATGATCAGTTATGGCTTATGAGCCATTATTTGGTACGCCACCCAGCAGCTGGCTGGTCGATCCGGCGCCGTCAGAGTCTTCGATCGGCACGAGTGATGATGATGGCACGAGTGAAGGTGGAAGAAGAAGCACCGTGCGTTATACTACGCTCGAAGGTGGAAGACGATGTTACACGCGTGTATTTGATCAGGTTCCAATATGAAACGATCGACTCACATCTGTCGCACGTCTGAGTCTCCGATAAGATTCACAGGCTGTGCTTGCATGTGCAGTGACAAACTGGTCAACACAAAGAAGCCTTTTTGCACTCCGATCCAGCTCGGCGACTTCCTGCAGCCCCACTCACCTGATCAAGAGCTTCTGAGCTTGCCGCTGTCCATCACGTCGACTGGTCATGTTCATATACTGTTGCATCTGCAAGAAATTCAGCTCATACTGTACTTTCTGTGCCTTGGTCCGGAAAAAGTGTTCTCCCTCTTTTTTTTTAGCAAAATTTGCTCTCTTCGAAGACTATGGGTTAAAGAACGAATCATTCTTACTCCATGTAAGTTGGAGTACTATTTTATGTAAGGTATTTCTAAATTATTCCATAAAAAATAGCCTGTGTGCCCAGCTTATTCTAGCAAGTTACACTTGTGTCATATGAAAGCCAAGATTTCGACATGCTAGTTGTTCTTAGAGTTACTCTTGTTCTTAATATGGAGTACTGTATAAACCATCAGATTCATGTTCCAAGGGTACTCTCTCTATTCTTTAATTAATGTTTCTTTTGACTTTTAAATTTAACTTTAATCATTTATTTTATTAAAAATGATAAATTTTATATAATTTGATTTATCATTTAAGTTATTTGAATCATAACTTAAAATTTTACATATTTGAGCAAAATTTTTAAATAAAATAAATTATTAAAATTAATCGTAAAAGTAAACAAAGACATCAATTTAAAAATAAAAGAAGTACGTAACTGTAAAAGCAATGTTACCCGTGCGTGCATGAATCTAAGTACTACTCCAAAATATCCGTGCCAGGTCTCCAAGCTGCCAGAAAGCTTACTGGCAAGACGAGATCGATCGCGAATGTCAATATGCGGTACAGTATGCGAGACTCGATCGTCGGCGTGTTGCCCGTGGCGCAAGGTGACCAGACTTATGAGTACAGCTTTTTGCCGCAAACGCCCAAATGGCCGACCGTGATCGAGCTATCCTCTGAGTGCTGAGCCCCACGAAGTTGTGTGCGTGCGTGCATACAACATGCTGACACGATGCAAGCACGTGTCGTGACAAGCTGGTCAAACATGCACGGGAAAAAGGCGATTTCTTTGATATGAGCACTCCTTCAGCTCGGACGGGGCGTCATCTACTGTACTCATCTTTCTGGCTTTGTCCTGTTTGTGAAAAAAATCTCTATTCACAAACAAATCTTACAAACTAGTTACAAATTATTTTTATTACTAATAGATTCAATACATATAAAATAGGTTTTTTAAATAGTGTGTAAGTAATTTGTAAGATTTTATTTGTAAATACAGCACTGCTCTTGTTTGCAATCCTACTCACCTGAGCCTTGCCTTTGTCCTTCATGTCGATCCGTCACATTCATCCACTGTTAGTTACTGTTACTACTACTAGTACTGCAATGGCGTGGGGAAAAAAGTGAGGATCTCTTGTTGTCCCCAAACGTCGGAAACATTCGTGGACGCCTCGGCCACCAGATGATGGCTAGCTTGGGCGGGGGACGTTTTACCAGAACTGTCGTAAACCTGTTGGCCTGATGTTTCGGAAGCTGATCACAAGATGTGCGTACGTAAGAGTACGTTTTTCTAGCCGCCGCCAAAATCTGGAGCCAATGCTATAGTAGTAGTATGTCAAATGTACTCACTTTCATTTTTCATTGATGTCGTCGTTCATTTTAAATATTAATTTTGATTATTATTTTTTTAAAATTAATTCAAATAATTAAAATTATAACTTATAATTCTAATTATTTTAATAATAAAAAATTATAATAAAATATATAATATTTATTAAGTTTTTTAAGATAAATAATTAAAATTAATGTTTGAAATTAATGACGACAACATTGTAAATACGGATGGCGTACCGTAACTATTAATAACAGTGACAGAATCTTTCACAAACGGGGCGGTACACGTGCACAGTAATCCAATCTGCACTAGCACGCTACAGTACCCTAAACCGTGGCTCACGCAGAAG
Source organism: Zoysia matrella (assembly GCA_001602295.1). Taxonomy (NCBI): domain Eukaryota; kingdom Viridiplantae; phylum Streptophyta; class Magnoliopsida; order Poales; family Poaceae; genus Zoysia; species Zoysia matrella. Next base: position 63,730 of record BCLG01002169.1, read on the forward strand.
GAACAGGCCACCTTTCCGGCAAAGAAATGCCCGAGAGAAGCGTCACACTCACACGGATACCTCCCCTGGCGCAAGTACAAGCACAGGGCACGGGCGCCGGCAGAGGCGCAGGCGGCAAGGGCACGTGAAGATGAGTTCGTGCAGCGTCCGGCCCGACGGGCAAACAACGCAAGTGGCCTGTGTCAGCGGCGGCGCCGGGCAACGAGAAAAGCGGTCGTCGACGCACGGCGACCCGGCCGGGGAAGCAGCTGATGAGCTAGCCGCTGAGCGCCCGAGCCGGCCGCGGATCAATGCCAAGCAACGTGCGCACGCGTACCAGTCGGCAGTCGCGATCCTAAAACCATCGCCGATTTATCCGGTACAGTGGCGCGCGCATTTCGGATTTTGGGTCCGTGCAAGAGCTCAGTGTATTTGACGGTCCGTACTCATGTAAGCAAGACTCCGCAGCGTTCGAGCGTGCGGCTCAGTCTCTTAGGCGACGATATGTAAACACCGTATCAAGTCACAAAGACGTTCACCACCGACAACCGATCTGTGAGAGGTAGATACGGCATAATGATGTATTTACTTCAACGGTCAACTGCCAGCTACTCTGACGGGACGGAACGAAATTCACCACGGCGGTACCCCAGTAAAAGCCGCAGCAATCAATGGACAAAATCTGACGGCACTGTAGCTGACATAATAGTACCGAACAAACGCTACAGTGCCCACCGCTACGTGCGACGTGACGGGTCACGCCTGCGTCTGAGCAAAGCGAATAATAGCGACGACAACGGAAAAGCCTACCTGTCAGCAAAGGCGCTAGATCGCGTAGGACGTCTATAATCCTGAGCCGCCCTATATAAGAGGACCCGAGGAGCGATAGAGAAAAAAACAAAGGATTAACAAACAAAAAACCAACGAGCTAAATAACAAACACCACCAGATCCCAGAGTTCTCGCATCCCTTCTTGCAAGCAACCCCTCTTATTCGTGCTATAGGCACTTTCGACCCATTCTAGATCTTCTCACGAAGAGATAATATGATTCTTATACTATTATCGTCGAGATAATTCACTCTCTAAACGTAAGTTATTACACCGCTCGAAGTGGTCCGAACCAAGTAAAAAATCGTCTTGAGTCTCTAATAAATTAGGTCATATTAAATACGAAAGTACATCACTCTTACGTTCGTATTTTTGTACTGACACCGACAAAACTCTTTTACCTCTTTTTACCTACACTCACCCACACGTTACACTATCTACACATCTCTGCATACAATTTCTATACTACAAATACACCCAGCATCTAAGATGATCGCGTCTTTAAAGATATCATCACATCTACACACTCCTGCGTACAATTCTTATATCACAGTTATATTATCGTATCCACACACCTACACATCTCTGCGTATAATTTCTATACCTGCGGCTACACCCAGCGTCGTGATCACGTCTTTGAAAATATCACTGTATCCTCTACATCGATGTACGACGTCATCCTTTCCATTGTGACTGCATATACGAGAGACACCTTCAAATTATAAGGGATAAAGCCCCTGGTGAGACGTCGGGAATCGAACTCACGACGGGCTGAGTCGGCAGCTCCGACTTTGCCACCGAGCCAAAGGCTCGTTCTCAGTAATGTTTTACTGACAGTACACCTCCTCCGGTCACCAGCAGCAGCGGATCAATGCGAGGTCGGGCTCGAGAAGACTGTGGCTGACACCACCGTCTTATCGTGTCGATGTCACTGTTGGTTAAGCCAAGCGTGAGGAGTGGAGAGTTTAAGTGGTCGGGGCCGGACGGAGGGTGTCAGCGAGGAGATGAGCCTCTGGCGCGTTCTGCTCGGCAGTTTCCATAGTGCACGTTGTTCAGTGATTGCATCGCATTGCATGGAGTAGTATACTACTAGTACCCTTGTAGGCCATGGTTTTTGACCGCTGCCAGCCCCACGACACAGTGCGTACCTGACAAATGGAGGACACGAACGTCTTTTACCATGAATGCATGTTCGTTGTTACCATGAAGCGAGAGAGAGGGATCGCGGAAGAAAGCGAAGTAGAGCGAGGTCCGTGTCCGGGTAGCTGGTCCCCAGGCTAGGATAGATCCTGCAAACCCAGCGGCGAGCGCGCGTGGAACGAAGAACCAGCCGAGGCGTGCGTCAAAAGCCTCCGCGCTTTCTGCCGTTTCGGCCTTGATAAACAACGCATCTAAGGGGAAAGAAGGAACAGGCGGAGGAGGAGGGTTATTGGGCGGCATGCCAAACCGGCGATCGCACCGTCGACCGGGGCATGGATGACCGGCGGTGGGAGGAATCCTGCGTGCCGCCGATTGGACCGTACCACGTCCCGTCGGGTACTTGCGTGCTGCACGCTGGCCGGGCTCCGGGCGCCATCAAAAGCAGCTAAAGCAGATGGCGGGCACCAACCTTGATCGCGCTGCGCCAGGGCATGCGATGCCGCTCTGATCTCTCACGTCGCTGCTCGGCCTCGCTAGCCCGTCGACGGCCACGGCGAAAGCATACGTACGCAAATGCATGTACATGTCCCTAGGAATACCTACGTGGCCAGCAACCGTCTCAATCGATCTGAAGCCACGTCTCAGCCAGAACGTACACTAGGCGCTGATGGATGGAATGCTTAACATAGCACGCATGCACACGTGGGGCTCGGTTCTTTCGCTACGGCTGTCTGCCAGCATACCATCAGAGCCTCGCTGGCATCTGGACAATAGGCTTGACGAACATGCTTGGATCGATCGACCGGCTGCACCTCTTGCCGCTCCGTAGGTCTTAGAGTAGCTGGTCAGCGGAAAGAGCGTTTGATGAGATGCAACTCGAAGCCTAAACATGTGTGCACTCATGCAGTGCAGCTGATTGACGGACGTGTTCGGCAGCAAGTTATCTGCACGGTTGAATTAAAACTAGGGAAATTGGGCGGTGGATCAGTTTTTTTTTTTTTGCCTTTATTATTCCATGTGCATTGCTTCTTTTGTTTGTCAAACAAGAGAAGGATAAAATGCATTGTTCTTTTCTGCACTCTCTTAAGGTAATTAATTAGGTCCTAAACAGACATGTATTTGAAAATTTGGCACTGCATGACCGTCATCACATTGTTTAAGGTATCAGACAAGAATCCTAGCTTGTTCTTACCATGTCAAGTCGTCTCCTATGTTTGACAAATGCATCTAAATTGACTGATCACCCGAGATTCCATGAATATCCACAAGTACAGACGAGCAGTTACACCAAAAAGGTCCAGTTGGTACGCACTACTCCAGTAAACTAGTACTAGTGCTAGTACTAAACCACAGGTTCCTGCATTGGACTGTGAGTAATTAAAAGAGATTGAACGATGACTTATGAAAACAGGGCCACACTAGAAGCTACAGGCAACTAGAGTGAAAAGACTAATAGTATTCTACTACACCATATGCTATGGCAAGTTTACCACGCGCAAGTAGGCATTCAGTAAGCCGAGAATTGACTGACTATATTCAGTCTTGACGATGGCAATTAACAAATCTAACATCAATAATCATCGCCTAAAATTCCTGCCAGTCATGCACGATAGATACTTTTTGACCCTTTTGACCCATGCTAACCCTCTCCCCTTTCCTCCCTACTACTCTCTACCCTTCCAGGCCTCTGCATGCCTGCAATAAATTATGCCCCATCAGCACAGCCCTTTGTTTTGCATCAAGAGGATTAGTGGAAGACGGCCACTAGCTTGTGCGCCGTTGGAAAGGGAGCTAGCGGGTAAGCAAGCTCTCGTGAGATCAAAAGGGTGGTGATGCATGCAGATTGCCAACACGGAGCACGTAATTAACGCGGCAATCAGTGAGAGTTAATCTGCACCCTAGAGTACTACCACATCTCCACTAATTAAACACTTGTTTTCTATCACATGACAAACGTTGGACGTCTGCACCCACAAATTTGACTCCACAGTCCAACGTAGCTTGGCCATAACTTTGTGCGCTCATGTCCCCTTAATCTGCTCTGATGGCTGCCTTCGCCATCGCGTTGTTAAACAATCTATCCTGCTGTAACGCTCTGTGGTCTGCTTGCTGCTGGTGTTTTTGTCCAGAGATCCTGCTTGACCGTTGAATGGGTTGCTTAGGGTCTATTTAAATTCGACAGACTAATTATTTACCGACTAAAGATTAGTCAATTTTTTTCAAACGAGTGGACTAATAAGAGACATGACAGGATTGTCCAAGAAACATCCCGAGAGACCATTCCTGTCAACGTAACGACACGACATGCGGTATATACAATTTGAGCTTGTTCGTCAGTAAATTCAGGTGGCTGATTGTTAATTAGTATGAAGGCAACGGCATGGCCAGCGACTGATTGGTGTGCAACTGGGCATCAGGAAGGCACTAGGAATTTAGTCATAAGCGAGCTTCATGAAAAAATCAAGTAAATTTCACAGAACTAGACATATTTTTGATATAGGTGCAGTTTTAAGGCGCGACTCACCGTCTCACTTTACTGAGGATTGAAGAACATCGCTCTGAAAAGTCCTGTAAATCCAAACTGGTTACTGGATTCTTGAACCGATCGCTCGCCATATTGCCCTACCGCCACAATGCATGGTTTCAGTACAATGGCAGGAACCGGAATTCTATCGAAGTTACTTGATGATCCATCAGCACACTGACAGTACACAATGATAGTTTCTTGAAGAACTAGCCAATTTACCAGCAGAATGTTGGCGCTGTACGCATATGGTAACAATCACGTTGGACTGCGAAATTGGTACGGCACATTTCTGAATTAGGGAGGCGGAAGAACTGGAGCCAGTATCTTAAGCAACGTACCTTCCGGAATCAATTAGTGACACTAATGAATAATGCGAACAACAACGATATCTCTAAGATTAAAGAACTAAACTTAGTTCTCAACGTACAAAAATTACAGATATTGCTTCTTTGAAGGGTGGTAAATTTTATATTGGATTGATTTGGCGCCTATAATAAACTGGAATCAATGTCGGTATCTTATTAATTAAATAATGAGTACATAAACAAGTATGAAACCATAGAGAGTGGCCTTCAATATCAGTTGTGCATGTAGCCAGATAAGACTTTGTGTTGGAAGTGATGCAAATATAGTGGTGGAGCAAAAAAGGATCGGCATCTAAACTGATGCCCCGCTTGTTAAATTATCCCTACTAATCGAATCCATGAGGAGGGGTCGCGATTACACAGAAGGCGCGGCCCCACACAACCACCGTCGTCCTCCTCAGTCTCTCCCCGTCAACCTCTCTACGTGCATAAATTCCCCGCGCACTCCTTCTCGTCGAAGAGAGAAGCAGAAGCAGCAGCACTGCGGCAAGCTCTGTGTGTGCTAAACCAGTCTTTGCTTCAACCGAGTGAGGTAGCTTATACTCGTGGAAATCGATCGATCGATCCATTCAGTTCGAGCTCCTGAGATCACTTGTTTGCGCATAAGTGAGATGGATGGAGGGAAGCTGGTGGTGAGAGTGAGGGCGTGGGACATGGAGAAGGACCTGGCCGCGGTCGAGGAACTCGAGCGCCGTTGCCAGGTCGGCCTTTCCGGTGACACCGCCGCCGACGACGCCAATTCGGCCAAGAGGAGGAAGAAATGCATGTCGCTCGTCGTCGAGCAGGTCGGCGACCCGCTGGCGAGGGTCCGGCACGCGCCGGATCACATCCTGCTGGTGACTGCAGCGCTAATTAACTAATCAAGCTATACTTAACTAACCCTTCATTAGCAAACTCATTGTATTGGCATCCCAGTTTGATCATGTACATTTATAAAAGTGTGTGCATGACAGTGACGTGCAAATGATTTTGGGTGTACTGATTAAGTACGCGTGCACGCGCGCGGATTGGAATGCTGGCGCAGGTTGCTGAGTACGGCGAGGAGATGGTCGGGTTAATCAAGTCTTGCGTCAAGATCGTGAGCCGTGGTGGCGGCGGCAAGAAGTTGTCTTCTTTCTCTTCCTCCACCACGGAGAAGATGGAGCCGTCGTCCCCGGCGGCGGCGCATGTGAAGGTGGCCTGCATCCTTGGCCTCAGGGTCTCTCCCTATCACAGGTATTTGCCGCCCTCCTTGTTGGCCGGAATCCACTGGCGCACGGGCGGGCGTCGCCATCGCCACACACATTACACCGAACGGTTGTCACCTTTGCGTCCTACTTGCAGGCGGCTAGGCATCGCGACGAAGCTGGTGAAGGCGGCGGAGGAGTGGTGCCGGGTGCGCGGGGCGGTGCACACGACGATGGCCACAACATCGTCCAACGCGGCGTCGCTCGCGCTGTTCACGGGCCGGTTCGGGTACGTGCCGTTCCGGCGGCCGGAATTCCTGGGCCGACCAGTGCACGCGCACAACCTGCCGATCCCGAAGGGCCACCGCATCTTGCAGCTCCCGCCGGCGCTGGCCGCGGCGGCCTACGCGCGCCTGCTCCCGCCCGAGGCCACGGAATTCCTCCCCGCCGACATGCCGGCGCTGCTCGCCCACAAGCTGACGCTCGGCACGTTCGTCGCCATCGAGAGCGACCCGGACCACCACCCGTCCCTGCCTCCGTCGTTCGCCGTGCTCAGCGTCTGGGACTCCACCCGCGCGATGCACTTCCACGTGCGCGACGCGCCGGCGCTGCTCCGCGCGTCGCTCGCTGCCCTTCGCGCGCTCGATCGCGGCGCGCCGTGGATGCGCGTGCCTTCCATCCCCGACATCTTCCGCCCGTTCGGCGCGTACCTCCTCTACGGGCTGCGCATGTCCGGCCCGGCGGGCCCCGCGCTGCTCCGCTCCCTCTGCGACCACGCCCACAACGTCGCGAGCAGGAACCCGGCCTGCGCCGTCGTCGGCGCCGACATCGCGCCTGACGATCCGGCCGCCGCCGCCGTCCCGCATTGGCGCCGCTTCTCGTGCGACGAAGACGTCTGGTGCGTCAAAAGGCTCGACAAGAACGACAATGCCGGCGAAGAGGACGATTGGGCTGGGCCGGCGGCGCCTGGCACCGTCCTGTTCGTCGACCCCCGCGAATTTTGAAGCATCCAAATCCACCCCGGCCGTGCTGCACAAGGCAGGTGTAGGCAGAGTCTCGCCACATCATCATCACCTCTGCCAGTTTTGAAAAGGAATGCAGATACGCATGGTACCGCCATGGCAACGACCTGCCTTGCCATTTGTGGTATCAACCACGAAGCTAAAGTTATGTCTATCTGCAACGATAGTCTGCTGTTTTTCTAATATTAGAATAGGGACGAGGTTTGGCTAGTTTCCAATCATCCTGTCCATGGAATGGAAGAAGAACCCATCCATCCCTTATTTCTCTTTTCTTGAACTGTGTATGGCGAATGAGTACAGAGTTGAAAGGTTCCGAAACGCAAGAGGCAAGACAAATACATCAGCGGGTATCCAGATGAAAACGACCCGCCCTGAGGTGACGACATGATACTATGAATGATTCACACGGCAATTTCGGAATGTGTTTTCTGCATTAGGATTGCATGTCAATCACAAGGATACACGTAATCCGGCCAGATAAATATTGTTCTCTGATTATATGAAGATCTGCACGTTATTTACCTCATGACGGTTCAGTACGAAAAAATGTTATACTGACGTCTGAAAAGGAAGATTTTAACTCGGGATGAAAAATTAATCTGTCAGTCGTTATCAAATTGTTCTCACAGGTACGCTCTGCCAAATATTCGTCGACGGAAAGGGCATATCAGGCATCTGTTCCTAGCATGACACCAAATAATCGTCCCTATCATGCAGAAAGCGAATTGATTCCGCCGGCTAACGTCGATCTTTGACTGTCCAAAGCAGATCATTTAAAATGATTCGGCATAAAATCATTCAGAAATATTCCAAGATCGCTCGAAATTCCTGTGCCCCACCAAAAAGAAGGAAAGTTTCAGCTCAAAACATCTTTCAAATCAACGCATGGTCCACGTCAACAGAGAGGTCCACAAAGAGACTACCATCAAATCACATCGTACTATCCAAAGCCGGCGTGTTTATAAGTGAAACGGTTCAGGAAATTGCAGCAGAGATGTTAGCATGGTCCCTGAACCCGGCGGCGGCCAATCGATTAATCCGGCGTGTTAGTTAAACAAACTACAAGACTTATGGTCCAGGCTCTTTACTGACGAAGGACAGCCATGGTTTAGATCTCTGCAAAAGAGCACTTTGGATTCAAGTGATATGGTTCAGGGAATTGTGCAGTGGCGATCGAGCTTATATAGCATGGTCCCTGAAACCCGGCGGCGAATGGATTGATCTCGGCGAGAGCTGAACAAAGTGACAGTGGCCATAGATTAGTTACCCCGGAAAGCATTTCGCAAAGTTGCAACAACCTTTGATGCAACGCAGACAGACAAGTGTTGCCATTGGCTAATGGCCGTTTAGGGTTCTCTGGTCCCCCTGCGGGTTTTTTTCCTAGGAGCGGCGGCGAGCATGGTCGCCGGTCACGTTCGCTGCTCTCGCTTTTGTTCGGCGCCGCGCGCTGCGGCGCAGAAAGGCATGCAAGGAATGAAATCTGGACGAAAGAGATGGCACCTTTAGCAGCTTATTTTTGCAGGAAGCGATTTGAAAGATAGCATGAAAACATGGCAAACGACGTGAAGGGAATAAGCCATTTTGGTGAGCAGAATAGCATGAAAACACGGCAACGACGTGAAGGGAATAAGCCATTTTGGTCAGCAGAACTCACGAGGCAGAAAATTACTTCAAAGCATATAATATAAATATTGCAAGTAGATTGGACAGAACAGACATTGTGATCTTATCGAAAAGGAACAAGAGGAGATGCATGACACAGACATCATCCGTTCAGATGAACCAGCAGCAGCAGGTGCGCGGAGAATGTAGCAACAACAGAAAGAATGGAAAACCCAAGATATGCCGGGAGGAATAACAAAAAGAAGAAACAGATGGAATATTTGAATCTTTTCTGTTTGTGAATAAGTTTATATATCATGTAGCATGCTCTTTTATAAGGGAAAAGAGAGCAGCCCTTTTGTGACGTGACAGGGACGTTCAAAGCTACCTCAAATTTCCTATCGAAGAAGATACCTGGATTGCATCAGAAGTGCACTAACGAGATAGACTACTGGACATCCGTATCTTAACCAAGAGAAGATAATGAACGATGTTTGCGATCAAATGCTTGGGTTTGTTCAAGAGCGTTGAACAAGAATCTCTACAGGTCTTGGTGCCACCTCTCTACATCTTCAGGACGGCTGAAAAGAAACCTTCAATCTTTTGACGCCGATTCCTGATTTACATCAGTCCTGGCAACGTGGTTATCTGGTCTTCCCAAAAGAACTAAAATTCTCACAAAAGAGTCTAGTCTAGAGAGTAGGAACTTGGGACGTGTTTGTTTCAAAAAAATGTAACGCATTCGAGTCCACATTGGTATTGAAATCCGTTACTTCAGTTTGTTTAGCATGACGCCCCGTAATCGGATACGGCGCTATACACAGTTGACTCCCCCCCTCCCCTGCCCTATATCAGGTCGATACCGGCGGCCGGCCTCACGTCCGTCTTGCTCGCGACTCGCGGCTCCTCACCACCGCCAGCCGATCTGCCGCGCCCGTCGTCTCTGACGAGGAGAGCATCACTCCTCTTCGCAGGTGGCTAGCTTTCCTTTCCTCCTCATGTCTCTGTCGAATCCCTCGGTCCCTTCTCCGCGTCTCTTCTAACCCTAGATCAATGGTTCATTGGAGCAGCACAGCGTGGGATTCCTTGGAGTGGATAGGAGTAGAGGGTGTCCGTTCAAGACTTGGAGCAGGAGGGCTCACGACCACGTCGACCAGCAGCACATCTGGCTTCAAGTCCCTTTCTCACAGGTCTGTTCGTGTATTCTCTATAGCCTTTAGCTTTAATCCCCATCCTATTCACTGGTGTGCGAACAGAATATACTCAGGTTGCTAAGTTTGCTAGGTTCCTTTTGTTTGCCTCAGATGGAAGCAACCCCTATGTATTCATGTGAAATAAAGCATCAATTTTAGTTTTCTTTCTCTTTTCAGAGACTAAAAGCATCAATTTTAATTACTTGATGTAGAATTCTGAACTATTGTAATAAAATCAGAACTATAATAGATGTTGCTGTTTGTTGAAAGCTAGGCTTTAAGCAGAATCCCTTGTCTAGTGTAAATTATATTGAAAGCACACTTGCAACAGAATTATTGCGTGAACGCCGTGGAGTTCATGTACCACGCAATGTATAAGCTCTAGAAAATACAATTTTTCTAAAAATACAATAGTTGTGACTCACCTTCTTGTGAATTTCATAACATATTTCAATAATACGGTTAACCTGCCGTTTAATTTGAATTTGGTTTTGTTTTTATAAATATTGAGCCAAAGTTTAACTTGTTGTTTAATCAGAATTTATCTTTTGTCCTGCCTTTCTACTCTTTAGTTTAATGTTAAATGCACTTGCTAATGTACTAATATATTGCCTTTTGTAGATAATGCACAAAATAGATATTAATGAAGAGCTCCCGTTGCACTAGTTCGGAATCTCCAGAATGTCTAGTTTTTAGTCCATTGCAGTTTTGATGTCCAGAATGTATAGTTCATTGCACCTGTGAAATGTCCAGAATGTTTAGTTTTTAGGTGGTGTTTGGTTCAGCTCTTGTAACGCAATCGCAATGGTAGTTTCATTGCATTTTCTCACACTTCATCTCCAAAATGTTTATTTTCTGTTGTGTACTATGCATTGAACTGATTCAATGCAGTTCATTGCAGTTTAATCACGTGTGACATGTTCAGTTGAGCTCTGTAAACATTCAGAAAACGTGTGCTCTGTTTCCGGTGCTTTGTGAATGTTCAGTAAACTTGTGCTCCTCTGTAATGATTCTATCTGGATTTCTGTAATGTTCAGAAAATGTTTGTGTGGTCATTTGTAATGTTCAGAAAATGTTTGTGGCCTCTGTAATGTTTAGAAAGTCTTCTATAATGCTCAGAAAGTGTTCGTGTGCTCCTGTAATGTTCAGAAATGAATTGGTACAGAGAGAAGTGTTCGTGTGAATCAATTTTTTCGTAAGTGCTCCCTGTAAGTGTTCGTGTGCTCTGTGTTTGTGTGCTCCCTGTACCAAAGCATTTGATTACGTTACATTTTCTTATAACCAAACATTGTATTGGAATCGAAAACCATTACAAAACCAAACCAAACAAAGTCCGTATTAGCAAATATTAATTTCGATTACACTTGTGTTTGATTACGATTGCAATACCGTTATCAAAGTTGAACCAAACAGTACCTTGGTTGTTTACCTTGGTTGTTTGGGAGTTTCTTTAGTTATCAAGCTTTTAGGGAATGCAAGATAGCTGCCTCACACTACAAACATTTGTATACTTCCAACAAGGAATTAGATTCACAAATCACACATTTTAAGGGAACTGTCCAAAGTTGTTCTTTCTTCTTCCCCTTTATGGCTCCTTATTACGTTGTATACTATCAGTTGGCCATTGCAATGAAAACATTCAGGACATGCAAATGCCTCAAAATTGACATAAGCACGCCGAGAAACATAAACAGGAAGGGACAAGAGGATTGGCAACAGCGTGCTAGATACTCCCTCCGTCTTATTCAAAATTGATGTCGCTGTTGACTTCTTCGTTCAACTTTAACTATTCGTCTTATTCAAAAAATTTTGATAAATTTTATATAATTTGCTACAATTTGAATTATCATTAGAGTTAATTTAGTCACAACTTAAAATTGTATACATTCAAACAATTTTTTTTTAAATAAGACGAATAATCAAAGTTGAATGTAGAAGTCAGTGGTGATTTCAATTAAAGAACAGAGGGAATACCTTTTTTTGGGGGGGGGGGGGGGGTT
>BCLG01002170.1:0-21495 GCA_001602295.1 Zoysia matrella
ACTTTCAAAATTTCGAGTAACAATACCTGTACACCCTGCTTAGCTCTTGCTTCCAGTAGAGCATCAAGCCTAGATAACCCATGATGTAGGAATGGGCGTCGAAGATACAACTCTGGGCAAAGCCACCAGCCAGTAATAAATATCTGCACTGTTTTTCAGTTATCTGACTTGCATACAAGTAGAAATTCAGAGTAACTTTCGAATGAACTAAAAAAATCTAACCTCTGATTTAGCTTCTTCAATAGATGAAGCAATAGCTTCAAATGCAGCTTGCCCATCAATAAACCACTGTACCATACTCCCATCATCCATCAAACCCCTTGGTGGTGCAAATGAGCCAAAGCGATGAGGATAACACCAGCCTTCGGGAGTTTGTCGAGCAGCATTTATTGCAGTTACCCAGTCCTTAACCTTAGAAGAGCTTCTTGTACGTAGCTTTATCGTACGGCCACCAGAAGACACCTTTGTCATATAAATAACACAATGTGGTTCAGATTAAAAAGAAAGGTATAATGATGTATAGAAAAAAATATCGCACTGCCAAGTGGAACGACTATAGTGAAGCAAACTTGAACAGCCATAGAAAGTGTTTTTTTCTATCTGTCATCAAAGCTACCAAGGAACAGAAACAGAATCTGTAAATGAAGTGATGAACTACAGGTCTCTGTACTTCTGTAGTCTTCAACACAGCAATAGTCTCAAGCATCCAACATCTAAATTGCCTTAAGTGGTCTTTTTCTTTTTGAGGTGAATTGCCCTAAGTGGTTGTGAATACAACATTTGAATTTCGTAACTTCAAATGTGAGCACTTGTGCAGAATTAGATTTATAGACCAAAAACTATCAGATGGTTCCTAGTATGGAAACTGGATCCATTACAAATGACATGAATAGTTCTTGCCCTAATGATTGAGCAGAAAATCCCAATTCAGCTTTTGTATCAGGGTCTTACAATGTGAATGTATTAGTATTCTTTGACAAGAATAGCGTAGTTTTTAAGGTGTCACCTAGGTGACAGATGCTTTAGAGTCGCTACATGGTTTACCCAGGCTCTGCCCAAAAGCCTCAACACCTCAAAAACTGTAGTGCAGACAGAAGGACAAACTAACACATAAACATAGGAAAGCTCTATTAGATACTATCATAACTTTTCAAAAGCACTACTAAGTCATGACATGATGAAACATTTTAAGTTCCACTGATTGATTATTTTATGTTTACAAAATTTTATATAGCAAAAAAATCACTGACTTGACAATTTGACTTTCAAATGGAAAAGGTACCTGGAATGCAAAATGCAATGGATTACGCTCCTTAATCTCTTTTGCTAGAGAGATTTGGCCTTCTCCAGTTATATCCATATGCGGCAATGCATCAAATATAATAACATCTAAAAGCTTTGGATCAAAAGGATCTTCAAGCAAAGCCAAGAATCCTGGCTTCAGGACAACCCAGACCTATTGAAGAAATAATCACTGAACAATTTAAATACAATGACAATAGAATAGCTGAAACAAACATACAGAAAAAACTTATCTCAATACCTTTTGCCAGTTGCTCTGGCAGCAGCTAAACAATCCACAAGAACAACATTTGTTTCTATGGTCTTTCCGAATCTTTGGCAAGTGTCCAACTGAAACATAGTCCTCTTTCAGCTTCGGCCCATACTCAGGTAAAAATGACAAACAAGAAACCTCCAAAAACTTGCAAACCTGCAGTACAAAAAAAATATAAAGATGAACATATAATATGTTCTAGAAGACATTTTAATGCATAACTATTAACGGAAGTAAAGTAATCGAATGTATTGGTACCTCCCGTGAGTTGACAATATTCAAGTTCCCTAAGAAATGGTTCAGATACTCTTGCATTGCAACTTTTGCTCGATCAGAAATTGATTGTTGACGTCCAAGAGCTGGTCGAATGACAGGCAAAACAGCACTTGAAGGAACATTTCTGCCACAACAGGTTCAATGTCTTGCTTACTGCATGCATGGAATAACATATCGAGACTCAACTGCTCTAAATCACTATTCGTGATGTGATAAGCCATACCTACATCTTAGCTACTACTAGATCATCTATACTAAATTTGCATCATCAATACATAAGCATGTTACCTATTTCTAATGGAGGTTTCATCAGATGGTGAAGAAACATTCATATCGTCTGCTTCATCCTCATCATGTACTACTGGCATATGCTCCCCGATTCCCAAATTTTGAAGCCATTCCTTGACCTTCAATAGTAGAATGTAAAGATGAGTTCAGCATTATGGACTTAAAGTAAAATACTAACATTAGATGGACAAGAACCACAGAAGGTAAACCAATTATCATCTTTATCTACTATATATGCAGTTTAATGCTAATATCATCTTTTTCCACACTAGCATATTCAAATTTCAATAATCTGATAAAATTAAACAATTTATTTGGATGGGCTCTTCTATCCTACCTCCTTTCACACACATAGTTGAAAAAGGTATGCCATTTGTGGAATCTACTGACCTGTTCTTGCTTTTCATGGAATTCTTCAAGGAATTCACGTCTCTTCAATGCAAAGTGTAGATAGAGAAGCTGCGATGCTTTCTTATATAGACGCCACCTAAACTGATAGAAGGAACATTATTCAGAGTGGATATGGCACATTCCTGTTTGAGAAAAATAATTGCGAAACCCAAAAATAATTGTATCAGAGTAAAAAAATTGTTCGTGAAACTGCCTCTGGGTTTTTAAAATGATCAAATGCCGTTGAGAAGAGTAAAATTTCAAAATTCATTTTGAAAACTGGATCAAAACACAGAGGCATTTTGATATATGTCCTAAAAATAATAAGATATGTATTGCACACAACAAAGATTTGAGAAATCACGAAGCAAACACCCATTTCACGGGAAAAAAAAACTAGGCCCATTGCTGTTAATCTCTAAACATTCAATTTGACAGAAGAACTACTCACAAGAAGGAAGCCAGGATCTAAAATGGCATCTTCAGCACATTGGATAGTATCAAGTCAACTGAACTCACGGAACCAGACAAGATGCATCATTGAGATGCTCAAAACTATACTGCTCGTTTTCGTAGAGAAGTGATCCTTAACTCTGATGTATGAATCAGACTATATATGCTGATGAATCAGTAGCGGCTGTTGTTGCGACCAATTTAAACTAGAACTTATAGCTTGATCACGGAATTCACCAACCAAAAGGGCGTGTGATTTCAGTGTAATCAGCAATCGCATCGCCCCCAGATTCTCATGATTCTGCAGGTCTCCGAGCCGCACACGCCACCAATCAATCCATCGAAACCTCAAAGCGTCACGGGCAGAAGAGCGAGAACGGGAAAGGGGTGAGGTGGGCAGGAGGATCCGCTGACCTGCTTGTAGTGGACCTCGATGGTGTAGGAGAGTAGCATGGGCGTGATGTCTCCCGCGTCGGGGCGCGAGACGGCGATGATGGACGCGCGCGGGAGCTCGTCGAACACCCGCGCCGCGTCCGGCACCCGGAACGACGCCGAGGCCGTCGCCGCCAGGACCTCCGGCCGGCGCTCCGGCGCCTCGACCTCGGGCTCGGAGCCGGGCCCCCGGTCCGAGTC
Organism: Zoysia matrella; assembly: GCA_001602295.1. Lineage (NCBI taxonomy): Eukaryota > Viridiplantae > Streptophyta > Magnoliopsida > Poales > Poaceae > Zoysia > Zoysia matrella. Next base: position 3,596 of record BCLG01002170.1, read on the forward strand.
CGGCGGCGGCATCCGTGAGTACCGGTGGTGGCCAGAGGCGGAGCGCTCCGCCGGCAGGCGCTCCATGTTCACGGGCGGAAGCTTCGAGAGAGGAGGACGGACAGCTGGGACGGGCTCGATCTGATTGGCCGGCGGAATTCCGCGATTTGTTTTTCTTTCGTATTGGACGGCTGATCGATCGGTCTGTTGGTTGCTTCGCTCCTGCGTGCTACGAGAAACGGGAGGAGGAAGAGGAAGGCGACTTTTTATGGCTTTTGGGACGGTGGGAGATGATGGGCCCGTGCAATCTGCTTTTGTGGCCCAGTTTGGTGGGGTCACTGTAGTTTGGACCAGTTCAAATTCAAGACCCTGAATGCAAATTTGTACTAAGAACTTCATTTCCAAAACATATTGTAAGAGGTTAATGTTTTCTCCCTTGTTTCTTTCATTCGATTCTTAAAAAAAAACAAAACATAGGCAACAGTGTCGGAGGGAGTGCTCCCTTCATTTCAAAATATAAATATTTTTAGATTCACTCTTTAACTTTGACTAATAATATTTAAAAAAATAAATTATTTTTAATATAAAGAGTTAAATATTATAAAACTTTGTTTTATAATAAATTTAGTAATATCATTTTATACAATTAAATACTATTAATTTTTATTAATTAAAGTTAAAAAAGTTTGACTTTGAACAAAGCTATAAATGCTTATCTTTTAAAACTGGACAGAGTATTTAATTAATGGTATGCTGGAAATATGTTCCTAAAATGCTGGCGACCGAGAGGTGCATGTTCCAATGTTGGTTCGATTAGGTAGAGGAATAGAAGAATCCAACTGTTCAAAATTCGAAGACAAATCAACTGGCCCACTGACTAGGAGGAGCACGAGAATAGAACAATCCAATTGTTCTGTCATGAATCCGTCACCGTTGTCTCTGTCCCAATGATGATCCAGCGAAGCTAGCACCACATATTTCTATGAGTTTTCTTTTGCACTGGGACCCATTTTTGGCTGGCTGAAGGAATCTTGTTAGTATAACAAATGCATTTGAAAGAAAGCGCTCGGGAACAGGTGGAACCGCCGGACGATGCGGTGCCCGTGTCAAAGTTTCTAGAGAAAACACAAAGCCACCATCACATGCCCGAAAACTAGGAGTGTAAATAAGTGCAACTAATATTAACTTTAGAACCTGTTTAGCTAAACAAATAAATCTTTATATATTAAAGCGTAAGCGTTTCCTTAACTCTCGTTGTGTCACGTCACTCTAAAAAATATTAACCGTCGGATTAAAATCTAACAGTTAATATTATAAAGAAGAAAAAAAAATTTCTTCGATCAATGTAGAAACATGCTTCTACTCGGCGAGAGCAGACATGAACAGCCGTGGCATCGTCTAGCTTTTTCAGATTTAACATAAAATTTGATTATAATCATATTTAATTTTTTTATAAATTTCATATATTATAATTTGCTTTATCATAAAAGTTATTTGAATCGCAACTTAAAATTTTACATATTTGAATTAATTTTTTAATTGTTAAATAGTCAAAGATGATATTAAAAATCAACGGTAAACAATAATTTAGGAATGGAGAGAGTATGTGGTAGTACATATGAACAATAGCATAGATATAAAAAATTAATTGTAACTGTTTTGTTAAATCAAATTTATATAGTAATTTAATATAACTATTTCAAAAGATATAACAAAAGTTCTTATAAATTTATTCTACTTCTATGTATTGCAAGTATATGCTACAATTAAAGACCTTTCTATATAATGAAAATGTATATTTCGATAACTTAAATTGTTTTATCTCCTAAAAATGCTCCTTCATTACTATGAGAACTAACATTTAATCTTTTTTCCGATTACAACTCCGGTCAAAAAAATAGTAGCTTTAAATGTAATGTTTTAATGTATAAATTAGAAATAATTTTAAATTTATTAAGTTACAAAATTAAAAATAATTTGTTTTAAAAATACTTTTTTAAAAGTATACCGATGCTACTTTTTATTAAATATTTTATAGATAACAAGAGTCATACTTATGCTTTGAAAATCATATCGACAACTTTTTTTTGAGACCGGAGTATATATTTATGAAACTTTGTCATCTATGCTAAAGCAACTATGCTTTTATTTATTAAATAATAAATTTAAAATATACTGCATCAACTAGGGATGTATAACAAAAACATACACGAAAAGCGCGGCAATTGCCGTGCAGATTTTCTAGTTAAAATTTTAAAATTTCTATTTTTTAAAAATTACTCTCTCCGTTCCTATTTAGTTGCTGTTTTAGGTGTTAGCACGGAGATTAAGGATAGTGAAAAAGTGAGATGCACTGAAAAGGAAAAGAGAGAGATAGAGATAAAGATGTATTGAAAATAGAGAAAGGTGTATTGGAAAGTGAAAATGATAAGTAATTGAGACAGAGAGAGTAATTATTTTAACTATAAGATTTAGAAGGTAATCTAATGCTGATTAATTTTCACCCTCATCAAAAACGAAAATATATATGAAGGTGGTTTTTCTCTCCTAATATAAACATTTGTAGACGTCGTTTATCTCACCTTTTTGATGTGACCTTTTCTATTTGTTATTTTTTGTGTCATGTTATCTCTAGACTTTTGTCAATCTTTTTACCTTCTCTCTCCATCTTCTGTGGAGAAATCCATGTTTCACGCCGATTGTTTCCTCTGGATGTTGCCTCGACCACCGCCGTCGTGTTTGTCCCGGCTATCACCTCACCCACGCACTGGCTACCACCGCCACACCCCGAGCCCTGTCACCATGCCGTTGCTCTGGCCTGTGACTTACCCTTCTGCATGAGGCAACCACCACCTCCACGCCCGGTCCCATCGCCCCACCTCCGCTCCGGCCCGTGACTCTCCCTCTCATATAGGGCGGCCACCACCTCCACGCCCCGCCTCCGCCGCCTCAGCCACCACCACCACGCCTTCTGGCCGCCGCCGCATTTACGGTTCGCCGTCCTACCTCTGGCATTCCTCCATCTCCGCCATGTTGTCTCTGCCAGGTCTTTTTTTTCTCTATCTGTTTTGTTCCTGCTGTTTCATTTGAACCGTTTGGATAAACTTTCGGCGGCCGCCTCTCATACCCTGGAAACTGTGAGTGCCTCTTACTACCCTCAGACACACATAAATTTGTATACGCAAATACATATTTCTAACATTTCTTTGAAATTGAAACAGTAGAAATAGATCTGTAAGCCGGAGCAAATCATAGATACGAGGTATATTTTATCAGTTAGGAGAACCAAACATTTGCTACAAGTTGCCAATATACCAAATAGTAATCTCATTGCTAGACAGTCATTTTTATTTGCTATGAGTTGTTGTATATTCAACTTTATGTCAGATTATTCAATAAACTATGAGTTCTTATATTAGAATAGAAGATAAGGATGTACTCCCTCCGGTACAACAATACAAGTCGGTTTAGACATGATTTAGAAAAACAAGGAATACTTAATTACGGGGAAAATTTTACTATCTACCCTTATTAAATGTTATGTTGGGCTTCCCACCACAACAGTCCTTCTTAGCTTTACTGGTTATTGGCGCCGCCCTCAAGCCATCACTCCTGTGTTCGATGTTCGAATCCTAGAAGCCATTGTCTTTTTGTGTGTGTGTTGACTAGGACAGCAGAATTTTTCCATCGCACTAGATTTCCATGCCTGGAGCCCTGTAGGCCGAGCTTCTTGATTCGCCAAGCTATCCCAAAGATCAGTTTTTTCTCGCTCATTTCGGAGAGCCAGATCGAGTGAGCGACGGCTCCGAAGCCAGCTTGGAGATGAACGGACACTAACAGACTCGAGCAGGAGCAGCAGCGAAGGCGAGCAGGCGCGTACGAAGTCCAGCAGGTGCGACGCGTTCGCGTTCTCGGGAGCGAACACAGCAGTTAATCGCAAGGGAGACGAGGGAAAAATTACAGCGGCATGCATCATGAATGCAGGGGTAGAATGGGAAGAAACACACTGTAAAATCTAAAACACACTGTAAAATCTAAAACGACCTTACTTATGCAAACATGGGAAGAAGGCTAAACGACCTGTATTTGTGTACCCAAGAGAGTACATATTTAATTTTATATTCATTTATTACATTATTATTATATTGCGTGTGTATAGGATAGTACGGTCAAAAAAATATACGATCTTAGAGTTTCTATGTCACTGTCACAAGAAAGCAAATTTTTGATGAATTATATAAATAATTATTCGATGAAATCAATATATTCATGACATATGATCTTTAATTATCTGTATTATCTTACCTGTACCATAACAAATTTATGTCACGTTATATTTTTTATCAAAAAAAGTAAATATCATATTATCTTTCTGTATCAAATATTAATTACATCATTTTGCTCTATTCGTAGTGTAGCACGGGCATTAAAATGAAAAGTTTGGACTTTCAAACTGATCCAACGAAGGAAAGCACATGGCTGCTGCAGCCTGCGGAGAGGGGAGGAAGAAGAGAAACCAACTTGAACTTTGACCCAGTCAGTTGTTGACACTTGACAGACGTTAAAACACGTTCACAAGAGACCAGTCAATCAGAAGAGAAGAGGCGCGGTGCTCCGTCTGAGGACCAAAGTTGACGTTCCTGTGGCCGAGCGACGGGCCGCATGCCGCGTGCCAGCGCCATGTTGTTCAACGTATATGTTCTCTTTTCGTCTTAAAATATAAGTATTTTTAAAATTTATGTAAATCAATTTTTAACTTTGATGGTTAATAGTGGATAATTAATAATGTTTAGCCATTCATCTTATTAAAAAAATAATTCAAATCTAAAAAATTATTAGTTGTAATTTAAATAACTTCGATAATAAAACAAATTATAACAAAATATTTGAAATTCATGATATTTTTTCAATAAGATAAATGATCAAAATTGATGTTATCATGTTACTATATTTATTCACTTTTACTTGTTATCCTAAGGATGGACATGAAAATGAAAGATAATGAAAAAGTGGAATGCGTTCAAAATGAGAAGGAAAAAAATAGAGATAAAGATGTATTAAAAATAAAAAAAATTGTATTGAGAAGTGAGAATAACAAATAAATAGAGAAAACTTGTAAACTCTAGGATAAAAGTAATTGGAGACGAAGAGAGTATAACACTTTATAGTAGAATGTTTTTTTTTTTCTAGATAAATTTAACTTTGACTACACTCAAAAATGAGCTTATATATTTTAGGATAAAGTCTAATTTACTTCTCTCAAGTATAACAAAGTCTAAATAACCCTCTAAAGTATGATTTGATTTGTTTAACCCCGCCAAAACGTGATTTGTCAATTTATCTCCTTATGCAATTTGTTATCATAACACATATTAAAAAAATATGTTCTTGAATTTTTTACCATTATTTTGCATATAGTTTTGTATTTTAAAGATTAATTTACTATTAAATATTTCTCTATAAAAATAATAATAATTGTTATAATTATTTTTTAAACATATGTTATGATATGCTTTATCATGTCGTAAAATTTGATCTTATGTTTGTGTATTAAGGAAAAAAAAGATAAATTGTATGAGCGCATAAATTGACTTAAAATGACGGAGTAAAATATATCAAATCATAGTTTAAAGTGTTATTTAGACTTTGATTATATTTCAGATGAGTAAATTAGATTTTATCTTATATTTTATAATGGAGGAAGTATGTTTTCCCACAGACATGCTCAAGTAAAACATGTTGGACGGAAACATCATCACCCATTTACCCCAATCTCCCGTGGCGTTCGATGCAGTTTTTGCGTTTTGACTGCGTCGTGCCTTTGTGCCTGCAAATGCAAAGTGCAGAAAGTGTCTTAATTTTGGTGCTGCAAAGGAACTAGGTCCTCTGAATTTGAGGCTTACTCCCTTCAATCCCATATTTTTTGATGTTTTAAACATCAACACGGTTTTTAAAATACAACTTTAATTTCTATTTTTTTCATAAGTTTTTTATTTAAAAATGACATATATATATATATATATTTTATAAAAGAAATTTTAAAGACAAATCTATTTATATAGTTTTTACATTTTTAAATTTAACTATTTTAAAGTTATCTGTAATTTATATTTTCAATGTTTGACTCAACACATATCTAAAACGTCAACACTAATGGTCTAGAGAGTAAATTTAGAGGTGTTATAGTGTTAGGAATTTGAACTCCTTTCTAGCTGTTCGATAAAAAATAATGGTACGAAACTGATGCTACAGTAACTATGTGCTCCATTTATTACTGTGTAAATTTAGAGAATTATTCACTCTCTGACAGAACACTATGAACCTATTCGTTTTGCTGCACTGTAGCTGCCGCCGCAGCCAGCAGCATGAGCGGCTGTTAACCAATTTTCATGGGCTTGCAGCTGAGCCGAAACGGCTATAGCTGTGACATCCAACCAAAAAACACAGTAAAACTGAAAAACAAACACCTAAACTAGCATCGATGTCCGTGTTAACGCTACAATTAAAAAAAAAATATATTAAAATTAAAATTACATGCATCATATCTATTGATGCGCTTTAAAATTTTTTGAGCAAACATAGATATATTTTCTTTACACTCATTAACAGAAATTTCTCATTTTGTACATGTATTAATATATATCATGAATAAATCAACATATTTATTTTAATATTATAGTCTCGATACCCGTGCTAACGCTACGGTTAAAAAAAATTAATTTAAAAAAAATAATATATTAATATTAAAATTTGAAATTTTTTATACGATGACAAGTTAGGTGATTATTATATGCCTGTTCAGGAACACACGGTACTTCATCTCCGGATAAAACCCCACAACCCTCTTGACATCAGCGCGATGTCGATAAACTCCTCCCGTGATGATTTATGAAACACATAAAGAACATACAGAAAATGTGATGAGCGATCGAGCAACATCCACAGATATGTTTGTATCCAATGGCGATCGGATCACACGCACCGTCCGAAAACCCAAGATCAATCACGAACCACAAACACACATCTATGTATATATAGATTAATAAAAACCCACTCTTTGATTAAAAGGTTAACAATTTAATTAACCGATGAAATTAAATCTGAGCAGTTGATCCCGATCTGCACGAGGACGGACGCGTCGCCGATGCACTTGGCGGTGACCGGTGACGTCGACCATGGCGCGACTGTTGTCGTACGCGGGGCCGAGGTGCTTGACGGCGTGGCCGAGCACGACGTGCATCAGGCAGCATGGCTGCTCCGTCACCGTGGCGTTCACCTGGAGGCAGCACGCCGGCGGGATCTCGTCCAGCTGGTGCTCGATGAAGTCCAGGCACGACAGCAGCCGCTGCAGCGACGGCACGCACGTCTCCGACTCCGGCAGCGCGGCCGCGGACGACGCCGGTGCCATGGCGCCGAGGACGATCGCCGTGGCGAAGAAGAAGATGAGGAGGAGGGCGGCGTGGCCGAAGGTCCGTGTGTTCCGCGGTGCCATGGCGTACGGGTGCTGACTGCTGGGGTTTATAGGTTTTTAGTCGTTGCGCGGATGTAATGGGAAAAAATTTGTTTAATGTTTCAACGACTTTCAGAGTTTTTATCTAGGATTCTCGGTGTGGAAGGTAACAGACTGAAGATATTTTTTAGTTAATTTGTTGACAAACAATGAAATTGTGGGTTTAATTTCAGTTACATTTCTGAAGAGAGATTTAATCTGTCGAATTTATATAAAAAATAATTTTAAATGTATTTTTTATGCATGCTCTATTAGAGATGTTTTGTTGGTTAACTTAAGAAGAGAGAGACAGAGATACTACACTGCCAAGAATTTAAGCCCTCAATTAACCCGCGTCCGCCAGGCAAAGGCCTCGGTGCAAGAAAGGAATCCAGAAGACCTCAACGTCCGGTAGGTAAGCAGAGACAGGTTTCGTTCGGCCTTTTAGGCTATGCGCCGGACAGGCTGATATCTGATGGGCCTTTAGACTATGGGCCGAATTCATGTGTTACTTTTTGGGTCAACCTAATAGCTATTCTTTGACATCTAGCCCATCGATCTGAAGGCTATGTTGTGAACTGCAAACGTGAACATTTAAACTTGATATTATTCGAAAATATTTCCATTTGACCTTTCCTGCTTCTCGAACGAATTTTTATGCGCATTGACCTTGTGCACGCCTCGAGTTCTTGCTTTTTTCTCTTTTCATCAGGCTCCGATTTTTGTATGCGCATTGACCCTGCCTCCCGGCAATTTGGATGTTAAATTACACCGGTGGCACGTAGAAAATGATCCGCTTGTTTTGTTTACTCGCATCGGCGCCGCCGGATTCGCTACCATGCAAAAGGCCTCAATTATTCTACACGGTCAACTTCGAGAAAGGGTCCGCGGCCTCCGGCGAAATTGTTTAGGGCCCGCGCGTCGTTGCCGCTGAGGCGCCGTCACATGGTGACGATCGGTCGGAAACGAATTGGTTTAATCCCTCGGAAGCGGACGGAAGAGAGTCTAAACAAATGCCGGCGCGATCTATTTCCTCGTTCCTATACGCCCGCGCTCTGCCCGGCCAGTGGTGTATAGACACGTCGGCGGTGACTCGGATGCCAGGTCAGCTCAGCTCGGGGGAACGAGTTGACTCGTACGGCAAGGGGGGGGGGGGGGTGTCAAGTGGCTTTGTAATGTACGCTGAGGGAGAGAAGTAATACACTACTATATATAGTATAACCTAGTATACAGTACTGTATAGAGTATAACCTATACTACTCATCAATACGGTGAGGAGAAAGAACTTATTTTTAGTGACGATATTGTCTTGTCAACTCATTCTTTCTGTGTTCTCTCGGCGAAACTGGTGCGCCTTGAACGCTTTCGATGCATATCTGTGGGAGCCAGCAAACTCCGTGGGCGGACACTTGCGCCGGTTTTCTCAATTCCGACGGCTCGATCGACAATCACACTCTCCAAAGTCGGCCACGGTATTCAAATGGTGGTGGACCGGGTTTCGCCGGCCGGCCGTCGAGCGGACGTCCTCGATCCTCGACCAAACAAGCAAACTCGACGTGCATGAAGGCGCCGTATCAGTTAAAGCTTCCATTTCGGGCGCTGCGGAATGCGTCGCCGCCCGTCCGGGCTCGCCAAGAGCCAGAACAGAAACCAGAAGCAGCCCCAGCACCAGCCACCAGCTAGCGCCGCAGTGTCCGCCTGCAGCTTACCTGTGCCGCAAGGAACGGAAAGAGCCAGATTCATCGCCAGCGTGCCCGCAGGCTTATAACTGCCGCTTGCCAAACCCGCCGCCGTTGTGCGGCCGGTGCAAGGAAAGAAAAGAACCAGACCTGTCGGGATCACGTACCCCGAGTACCTAACAGATCGCGCTCCGACGGGTAAAAGTCGAAGGTCGGGCGGCGCGGGTTTCGACCCCTCAGCGTCGACCTATGGCAGCCATGTCTTGGCCGCGTAGGGGCGCAAAAATCCCGGCCTCTGGAGGTCGACCCTCGAGGAGCGACCGTTAGGAGGTAGGGACCGCGTTATGGTACATTTACTCTGATGACCAGCTGCCATCCGTCCTGACGGAACGGGACGAGATTCACCACGGCAACACTCCAGCAGAAAGCTGCGACGGCTGCCAGACACGACAGGACAGCACTGTAGCCGACATAGTGGCGCCGGACAAGCATCACTGTACCCGCCGCTGCGCACGACGCAACGGGTCATGACCACGCCTGGACAAAACGAAATGATGGCGACAACGACAGGAGGGCCCACTTGTCGGCGAGACGGCAGGATTGTGTAGGGCCCATTATCTGTAACCCCAGGGTCCCCTCCTATATAAAGGGAGGCCCGAGGAACGATAGAGACAACGGTTGAACATCACCACAAGTAACAGTCACAAACACACGAAAGACAAATACGAGCTCCATTAGAACCCGGGGATCCTTGCATCCTTCCGAGCAAGCACCCCATTCACCCACATTTTGGGTCCTCCTGTGAAGAGAGGATCCCGTCTTGTAACATTGTTCTCGAGATAATCCGCTCCCTAGACGTAGGGTATTACACCGTTCGAGATGGCTCGAACCAGGTAAAAAATCCTCCCGAGTCTTCCTCAGACTGGGCCCTTCAGAGTCCGAAAGCACACCACCCCCACGATCGTATATTCACTGTGTCGGTGGTCAGAACGCCAACAGTTAGCGCACCAGGAAGGGGGGCATCTTTTTTTTTGGTGTGCTCTCGTTTCGGCTTTTCGATGGCCCCACACTTCATTGTAGGGGACACTTCGGTCTCCCACCTCCGTTTCGGAGACCTCACGGTCGTTGTCTCTAGAGACAGCCGGTCGTGGCAAGTCCCCGCTTTCACCTCTGGGCAGGTTTTCCACTTCGGGAGCCTGGACTTCGTCACGAGCGAAGGCGGCGAGCTCTGTCTTTAGGCTCCGTGCGAAAGGCAGTCTCGTTGGTGGCCTCGGAGCCACCTTATTTTGAGGCATGACCTGTCGAGGGAGTGCTTCACTTTCCACGCCCCGAAGCGCGCGGAACCGGTGACTCCCGGCAACACGCCGCCGGGTGCCAACCTGTCCCTGCGTCCCACGGTGGACGCCGCCGGCCAAACTTGGCCGCCCTCGGGATGCGCTGACAGCCCCGAGCCTAGGGGCAAGGCTCCAGCCGGGCCCAGCGACCCGACGCGAGCTCGGAGACGGTCCGCCTACCAGCAGCTCGCGGCTGGAGGCCGCCGACCTTCGACACCCCACTCGAGAACCTCGCGGCGGCAGCGTGCATCCTCAACGAGACCGCTGCCACCGAGAATCCAGCGCTGAAGGAAGTGTACGACCGCGTACGCTTCTACCTCGACAGCGCGCTTCAACGACCAGAGGCGTCTCTCCGACCCCAGCAGTCGGAGACGAAAAGCAATCGCCGGTCCCAGGACCGACGGAGCTCGGCGCGCGACAGCCCAGTCGAGGAACGGAACCCTCGACACCTTGCGGGGTCAGTCTCACCGAAGACGCTCCCACGACCGCTATTACTGACGCGGCTCCCTCGACTCCAGGAGCCCGAGCCCTGAGGGGGTCGGACCCAGAGCGTTCGGATTGCTCATCCGGCACGTGAAATTTCCGCAGAGATTTCGCGCCCCGACCACCATCGGCCGCTACAACGGGGAAACAAACCCCGTCCACTGGCTCGAGGATTACCGCCTCGCCTGCAGGACCGGAGGGGCGGACGACCTGTTCGCCATCCAGTACTTGCCGCTCTTCCTCACCGACTCAGCCCGAGGATGGCTCGAACACCTCCCCGAGGGCTGCGTCCAAGACAGGAGCGACCTGCGCCGAATCTTCGTCGGCAACTTCCAAGAGACTTACACGCGTCCAGGTAACTCCTGAGACCTCAAGAATTGCAAACAGGGGCCCGGCGAGTCGCTCCGGGAATACATACAGCGCTCTTCACGAAAGCGCAACGAGCTCCCCAACATCAGCGACGCCGACGTGATCAACGCCTTCACCTGCGGCACGACGTCCAAGGCGCTCGTCCACAAGTTGGGTCGGAGGAGCCCTCGGACCGCTCGGGACCTCCTCGACATCGCCACAACCTTCGCCACCGGAGAAGAGGCCGTCCAGGTCAACTTCGACCGAGGTCGGGCGAAGAACGAAAGGTCAGGGAATGACCGTCGGGGAGACCGACCCTCCGAACGGTCCGCGGACCGCCGCAACGAGCGGGGTGGCGGCAGCTCGAGCCGCAAGAAGGGCAAAGGTCGGCGCCACGATGACGACCTCGTGGCCGCCGTAGACCACCCAGCCCGACCTCCGACCAAGAAACCGGCTAACCACGACGGCCACTTCGACAAGATGCTAGACCGATCCTGCCCCAACCATTCTATGCCAGTTAAGCACACCCTCCGAAATTGCCACCTAGCAAGGAGGTTCTTCAGGAGCGAACCCCAGGCCGGCTCCTCAGCAGCCAAGACCAATCCTCAGGCCAAGGGCACAGAGGAAGATGAGGGAACGGCTTTCCCCGAGCCGGAGGACTGCCTCATGATATTTAGCGGCCCTGCGGCCTACTGCGAATCCCGCGGCCGCCAGAAGAGGACATAGCGCGAGGTCAACGCTGCCAACCCCGCGGTCCCTCGCTACCTCAAGTGGTCCGAGGCCCCGATCACATTCGATCGGGCCGACCACCCAGACCACGTTTCATAGCCCGGGCGCCTCCCGTTGGTACTCGATCCCATCGTCGGCTCGGTGCGTCTGTCAAAGGTGTTCATGGACAGAGGGAGCGCCCTCAACATCCTCTATGCCGACGCCTTCAGGGCGATGAGGCTGACGGAGGCCGACCTCCGTCCGACCCACGCTCCGTTTCACGGAGTCGTCCCCGGGGGCTACGCGACGCCCCTCGGTCAGATCACGCTCCCAGTCACATTCGGTGACCGGAGCAATTTTTGGACCGAATCGCTCACCTTCGAGGTGGTGGACTTCACCGGCGCCTACCACGCCATCCTGGGTCGGCCATGCTACGCGAAGTTCATGGCCGTCCCCAACTACGTCTACCTGAAGCTAAAGATGCCCGGGCCGAAGGGCGTCATCACGGTCTCGTCGCGCTTCCAACATGCCCTGGCTTGCGAGCAGGACAGCTTCGAGCTGGCCACCGCCAAATCGGGCCCAGCCCGGCTAGACGCAATCCGCAAAACTGAAGGGTCGGGCTCAGCGCCCCACTCCAAACCTAAGTCGTCAACATCCTTCAAACCCACCGACGACTCGAAGGAGGTCGCTCTTGACCCCACCGACCCCTCCAGAGAGGCCAGGGTCGGAACAGCGCTCTCCGGCGAATAGGAAAGCACGCTCGTCGACTTCCTCATCCGGAATCGGGACGTCTTCGCCTGGGCACCGTCGGACATGTCCGGCATCTCGAGAGAGGTCGCCGAGCACTCCCTCGGCATCATCGCGGGCTCTCGGCCCGTCAAGCAGCGACTCTGGCGTTTTGACGAGGAGAAGCGCCGAGCCATCGGGGAAGAATTGACGAAGCTCTTGGAGGCTAAGTTCATTCAAGAGGTCTACCACCCCGAGTGGTTAGCCAACCCTGTAATGGTGAGAAAGAAGATTGGACAATGGAGGATGTGCGTTGACTACACGAGTCTCAACAAGGCCTGCTCGAAGGACTCTTTCCCTCTCCCGCGCATCGATCAGGTGGTGGACTCTACCGCCGGGTGCGAAACCCTGAGGCTTCCTTGACGCCTACTTTGGGTATCACCAAATCTCTATGTGCGAGTCCGACCGGTCAGCCACGTCCTTCATCACGCCCTTCGGGTCCTTCTGCTACATCACCATGCCGTTCGGGCTCAAGAATGCGGGGGCCACGTACCAGCGTTGCATGCAGAAGTGCTTCCATGACCAGCTAGGTCGAAATTTGGAGGCCTACGTCAATGACATCGTCATTGAGACCCGTCAGATCTCTGACCTCATCCTGGACCTGGAGGAGACATTCGCCAATCTCCGGCGCTATCGGATCAAACTAAATCCCAAAAAATGTGTTTTCGGGGTCCCCTCAGGCAAGCTGCTCGGCTTCGTCGTCTCCGAGCGAGGGAACGAAGCAAACCCCGAGAAGATCTCCGCGATCCTCAAAGTCGGGCCAATCGGCAATGTAAAAGGCATCTAGAAGCTGATCGAATGCTTGGCGGCCCTTAGCCGTTTCATCTCAAGACTATACGAGAAAGCGATGCCCTTCTATCGGCTGTTACGAAAAGTGGAGCGATTCACTTGGACCACCGAGGCCAAGGAGGCTTTCGACCGGCTCAAGACCCTGCTTTCATCGCCGCCGGTGCTCACGTCCCCGACCTAAAGGGAGACCCTCTTCCTCTACATCGCGGCGACCTCGAAAGTCGTCAGCACCGTCCTCGTCGTCGAGCGAAACGAGGAGGGTTAGGCTCTGACTGTTCAGCGGCCTGTCTACTTCGTCAGTGAGGTATTGACCGACGCCAAGACTCGTTACACCCAGGTGGAGAAGCTGATCTACGCCGTCCTCATCACGAACCGCAAGCTACGACACTACTTCACGAGCCATCCTGTCCACGTCGTCACCAGCTTCCCCCTCGGAGAAATTGTCGGTGGCAGGGACGCAGTCGGGCGCCTCGCTACGTGGGCTATGGAGCTCCTGGGGCTCGACATCGCTTTTTTCCCTCGGCAGGCCATCAAGTCCCAGGTCCTGACCGACTTCGTCGCCGAATGGACCGAAGCTCAAGAGCCGTCAGCCTCCGACAGCGTCGAGTGCTGGATCATGTACTTCGACGGGTCCTGCATGCTCAAACGCGCGGGGGCTGGGGTCGTTCTGATCTCCCGAAAGGGAGACAGGTTCCGATACGTGCTGCAGCTGCAGTTCCGAGCCTCCAACAATGCAGCCGAATACGAGGCGCTCCTCCACGGCCTACAAATGGCCACCACCTTCGACGTGCAGCGCCTCTACGTCAAAGGCGACTCTGAGCTGGTCGTCAGCCAAGTCATGAAGGCTTCCCGCTGCTGAGACCCGAAGATGGAAGCCTACTGCCAAGAAGTTCGCAAGCTCGAGGACAAGTTCGATGGACTCGAACTCCATCACGTTCTACGTCGAGACAACGAAGCTCCGGACGCCCTCGCCAAGATGGGCTCGGAACGCCAGACGGTCCCCGACGACGTCTTCCTCGAAGTGCTCACCAAGCCTTCCATCAAAATCACGGAGAAACCACTCGTCGAAGGTCCGAGCAACGAGTCGACCCTTGGACCAGGAGCAGAGATCATGGCGGTCGCCCCCGATTGGTCTCGCGACATCTTCGCTTACCTACAAGACGGCACTCTCTTGGCCGACCCCGACGGAGCCAGGAAGGTCATGCGGCAAGTCAAGGCATACGTCATCTCGGACGACAAGCTCTACAAGCGAAGCCCGAGTGGTATATTGCAGCGCTGCATCCCTCAGGAGCAGGGCATGCATCTGCTCGACGATATCCACTCAGGCATTTGTGGTCATCATGCCGGGCCCAGAACCCTCGTCGGCAAAGCCTTTCGACAAGGCTTCTACTGGCCGACGGCCGTGGCCGACGCCTAAAAGCTCGTCCGAGCTTGCCACGGCTGCCAGTTCTATGCCCGACAGACGCACCTGGCGGCACAACAGCTCCAGACGATCCCGATCGCCTGGCCCTTCGCCGTCTGGGGGCTCGACATCCTCGGACCATCCAAGAGAGCGCCCGGCGATTTCACCCATCTCTTCGTCGCCGTCGACAAGTTTACCAAGTGGATTGAAACCGAGCCGGTGCCCAACATCACCTCAACCCGGGCGGTCGGGTTTATCCGCAACATCATATATCGGTTCGGGGTCCCGAACACCATAATCACCGACAACGGCGCGCAGTTCACCGGTCGGCAATTCCGGGAATTCTGTGACGAATATCACATTCGCCTGGACTTCGCCTCCGTGGCGCACCCAAGGACGAATGGGCAGGTCGAACGGGCCAATGGGATGATAATCTAATGCCTGAAGCCACGAATTTACGACTCCGTCAGAAGGGTAGCGGGACGATGGGTGAACGAACTCCCGTCGGTCCTCTGGGGTTTGCGAACGACCCCCAACAGAACCACCGGGTTCACGCCATTCTTCATGACATTCGAGGCAGAAGCGATGCTGCCGAGCGACCTCGACTACGACTCTCCGCGAGTCCGAGCCTACGATGAGGAAAGATCGCAGGCCGCGTTGCAAGACGGCCTCGACCAGCTGCAAGAGGCGCGCAAGGTCGCTTTCCTGCGCTCCGCCAAGTACTAGCAAAGTCTACGGCGACTGCATGCTCGACGCATCAAAGGTCGGGCGCTCAATGTCGAAGACATTGTGCTGAGAAGAGTGCAAACGAATTTCGACCAGCACAAGTTGTCGCCCCCTTGGGAAAGACCCTTTGTAATCAAGCACGTCCTACGGCCCGGCGCTTACAAGTTGGCAACCGAGGACGGTCGGAAACTTGCGAACGCGTGGAATATCGAGAACCTCCGACGGTTCTACACCTAATAAAAACAGCTAAGTTTTTGTGATTTCGCTCTCTTTTTTCGTTTTGGGGTGCGGGGAGTGGCCCTTACCTGCACCCTAGCCAATGTCGAAACGATCGACTGCATTTTTCGCTTAGCGTTTATCGATCTTTTGCGCCGGGGCGCCGCTCCCCGTTAACTCGTTCTTCCGCCTTTTTGTGTCCTCGGGGTCGGACCCTCGACCTGCGCCAAACTCGCGGGTGACCCTCAAACGACACTTCGCGCGCATCTTTTGTTCGAAGCCTCCCCGTGGCTAAGCTATCTACGAATCAGGAGCTGATGATGCTCTACAGCTGTATCGGGCCCGACACCCGACCCTACGAGCTATATTCGGCCCATTCGTTTGATTGATGCCGGAGGGGGGGGCGAAAAGCAGACGCAGCATGCGAAGGAGGGTCGGAAATTCACATTCAAACTCAAAACTTCTCGAACAATATTGTTTGAGCGATACTCTTTATTAATACAATGACAGTTTGCATATTTGGACTTATACATAGGGAAACGGCCCGAATCGCTCGGGCAGGAAGTCCTCCGTCTTGAAGTCGGCAACGGCCTTCGCCCCCAACTCCAGCGTCTCCACCGAGATCGCGTCCAGCTGCTCGTCCGAGTAGCCCGACGCGAAGCCCTCGACGACCCTGCCGAGATCCACATCCGAGTAGTGGGAGCGGACCAGGGTCAAAGCTGTCGAGGACCCCTCCTCCAGCGCCCTCATCATGACATTGGAGACGATCTTCGGGAGCTGCTGCAGAGCATGTGCAACGACCACCGTCGGGACGAAGTCCGGCACTCCGAAGTACAATCCCCCAAGGAGGTTCAGACTCGCCGACCTTAGGGTCTGGACCTCGCCCACCAATCCTACGTTACGAAACGTTAGCGGGAGACCAGGAACCAGAGCAAACAAGGAGGGGCCGACCCTTACCGTCCCGCTCCTTCGCAGCAGCCTCAGCGGCCTGCCCTGCCTGGTCGAGGCTCTTTCGCATGCGCTCATTTCGGACTTGAGCCGCCGAGAGCTCATCCTGGACCTTGGCCGCCTCTTCGTGCGTCTGGCCAAGGTCCGCCGCCGCCTGCTCGACCTCGGACTGGAGCACCACCCGCTCCGACTTCAGGAGGTCGACCTGCTCAAAGGCACTGTCGCGCTCATCCTTCGTCATGCGTAGCGTGAACTCCAGGGTCGAGCGGGTCCTCTCGGCGTGTTGGTGGAGGAGCCCGAGCCGCCGCATCTCGGTCTCGTGCTCCGCCGCTTGGCGACGAAGACCTACAAAAGGATGAATCAGAGTCCGACCCAAAGGTCGGAGAAAACCACAACAACTTGCCGGCGACCGTGAGGTTGGCCTGCTCGAGGGCCGCCGCGGTCCGAGTCGCTCGAGCCTCGGACACCGCCGCCTCGGCACGCGCCTTATTCGCCTCCTCGAGGGCGACGCGAGCTGACTCCCGCGCAGCAAAGAGCTGCGACTTCAAGTCAGCTGCGGCCTCCCCCGACTCGATCCGCGCTTTCGCCAGCTCTTTCTTGAGGCCGTCGACCTCGTCTTGGGCGACGAATCCGCGCGGCGGCCGACCAAGGACCGCGTACAAGTTGTCCTGCAAAAATTATCAGCCCAAAAATCGAGAAAATGGAAGCCGAGAACCGGACTCGAGCTTACTCGACACTCGACGAAATGGTCTTCGTCAGAGATGGCGCCGACCTCCTCAGCGACCCCACACAGCTGGCGGAGGCCGGCGACCCGCCGTGTGTTGAGGGCTCGGGCACCTCTTACCCGGTCCATCAGATACCCGAAGCCGTCGATCGCCCCCTCGAGTGGGAGAGGCCCTCGCCCGAGAACCTCCCGACGGCGGTCGGCGCCATCAGTTCGTGCGCCTCAACGGCGGCCCCGGCGTCACTGCTCGAATTGGCGGAGCCCGACGCTCCGATGACCTCGGGTAGTT
>BCLG01002170.1:25962-37942 GCA_001602295.1 Zoysia matrella
GCGGAGTGCGCGATCTGCATCGCGGAGTTCTCGGACGGCGAGGAGGGCCGCCTGCTGCCGCAGTGCGGGCACCGCTTCCACGCGCGCTGCGTCGACACGTGGTTCCGGTTCCACACCACGTGCCCCCTCTGCCGCGCCGCCGTCCTTCCTGATGCGCCTGAGCCGGCGCCTGCCGTGACGCCGAATCGATCGTCGGATATGGATTCAGAGTGTCCGGTCTTACACATACTGGTACGAATTACGAGTGGGTTACTTTCACGTCATCGATCATCAGGGGAATTAGTTTATTTTTCTGTTCTTTTTTTTTGGGGGGGAGGCGGGTGGGGGTGTTCTTGTATGTATGGGCATCGATCGTGGGATTTGGGAGAGAGACGCGCCTGACCATATGGATTTTGCTTTTCTTGTTAACCATCGCTGTAAATCTTCTGGAAATTTCAGGTGTTACTTTCTGTACAAAATTCCTTCGCTTCCATTCGAGTGTACATGATAAGTTTTTTAAGCGCATTTCATCTCTGCTAATTCACTACAGTACTATTTACTGGTTTGAATTTGTCAAAATTCAGAGTTTACTCTACGTTCTCAACCGTTCGATTAGGAAAAAACAAAAAGACCAATGCAACAGATTTCGCACAAGATACGCCCCCGGCCCCTATAATCTTAGGGTCGGCGGAGTAGAGATTTCGGCTGAGATATGCAAACCTAACGCTGCCGTCTTTCGGTGCAAGCGCCGGCTTCCAATTTTCGTTTGAATATTCAATCCAATTTTCCTACGAATCCAGAGCCCTGGTCCTTTTCTCCGAACAAATATTCAACTCACCAACTTGCTGATCCCAGAAATACAATATTCGCGCGACTTGAATATTCAATCCAACAACTTGCCGACAGGGTTCACAAAACCGTCGTAAACCACTCGGTTTTCAATCTTATGGTTACGGTTTTTGTTTTAATATTTTTAAAAATTTGAAAATTTTTGAAATACCAAAAATTATTAAAACCGCTCGGCTTACCGTTAAAACTGTGTTTCAAATGTTAAAATCTAAAACCATAAAAACCGATCGGTTAACCGTTGAAATCGAAGAGATTACTGTAGCGGTTGGTTCAAATTTTGAATTTTCTATTTGAAACACTTTTTGACCAATTTTTATGGTTTTCACGGTTTTTGTGAACTCGATTCTAACTGATTTTAGCGGTTCAAAATGAAATCATAACACTGCTTGCCGGTGGGAAAAGATAAGTTTAATCGCGTCGCATGTGCCTCCCTCAGATCGTACCATTTCGTACATTGACCGACCGTGATAGGCTCAAGAAAAAAAAGACAAGTGGGACTAGTGGCTGAAGCTAGCTTAGCTCCCTCCTGGAGTTTTCTTTTGGAGTAGTATGTCCGAACGGGACCACGATGCACCGTACTATTCGCTCCGTCCTCGATTATTTATTATTTTAAAGTTTACAAAATTTTCTTTTTATTTGTTATTTCCATTTTTTAATATATATTTTTTTATTTTTAACATATCTTTATTGCTATCTCTCACCTACTCATTTTTATCTCATCTCACTTTTTACATTTTTTTTAATCCACGTGCTCACACCTAAAATAACAAATAAAAAAAACGAATAGAGTACTATGCTACAGTTGGCATAAAAAACTATGCTACAGTTCCAACTAGTTTTTAAAACTTCGATGCACTCTATTTTTTACTCTATCCGTCTCAAAAAGAGTCTTTTTTTATTTGTGAACATCATTTTGACTAGTCATCTTAATAAAAAAAATGTCTAGATATAAAAATAAATAAGTCATACTTAAAGTATTTCTAATAATAAAACAAGTCAAAACAAATAAACAGTATTTTCATAGAATTTTTAATAAGATGAAGGTCAAACGTGATTTCTAAAATAAAAAAAGACACTTATTTTAAAATAGAGAAAGTAACTTGTTGTGTCTGCATTCATTGAAAAATTTTTACTGCCTCAGTTTGGGTTTGTTATATTAATGTTTTTTCAAGTTTTCTAAATTAATATTTTTTTAAAAAAATAATTAACTGTAACAATATGAAACATAGTATATATTATAAATTTATTTTGGCAAATTCAAAAGTGCAAAAAATAATTAACTGTAACAATATGAAACATAGTATATATTATAAATTTATTTTGGCAAATTCAAAAGTGCAAGTCTCATATTGCTAAGTTAATTGAATCTATAGAAATTATTAGTTAAAGTTAGATTTAATCAAACTCAAACATAAGTTTAATTATTATGGGGTGGATGAAGTATGTTTTCTTATGGTGGAACCTATCGTCTAGGTTTAAATCTCATATGTGATATGAGTGTCCCATTTACGGTTATTATATATTCTTTCAGTATTAGGTGATGTCTCACAACGGGGTCTGTAGCTAGTGACTTTGTGAATATGTACACAAATCGGTCCGGCTCGTAGAGTATGCGTGAGTACATATATTCGTAGCTCTGAGTACTCGTGCATGTGGAAGTATGACGTTTACACAGTATTTTAAAAGGATATATTTTTTTATTGTACGTGAGTTGTAAAGGAGACTGGGTTATTTGGCTCAAAAACATTTGGGATTGGCACGTCGGTCGATGTCGAGATTTTTGTGTCGCTTGACGTGGTTTAGGAGCCATCTTGGTCATGTATGCATATTACTTACTCCTCTGTTTTTTAATTGATGTACTAGTTGATTTAATTTTAAATTCAACTTTAGCTATTCATCTTATTCAAAATTTTTTGATAAATTTCATATATTTGGATATAATTTGATTTATCATTTGAGTTATTTGAATCACAACTTAAAATTTTGCATAAGCAAATTTTTTGAATAAAACGAATAGTCAAAGTTGATTGTATAAATCAACCACAACATTAAGAACAGAGAGAGTATATGCCACACTCTTGGTCGTATGTAGATGTATAATAAATTATACTCCCTCCGTTCTTTAATTGATATCTCTATTGATTTTTAAATTCAATTTTAACTATTCATCTTATTCAAATTTTTTGATAAATTTTATATATTTTGATATAATTTAATTTATCACTAAAGTTATTTAAATCACAACTTAAAATTTTACATATTCGAATAAATTTTTTGAATAAGACGAATGGTCAAAGTTGATTATAAAATCAACGGAGACATCAAATTAAAAATGGAGAAAGTACTATTCTTCTTCCCTCCAAAGTAAGGTGTTTCGTTTCAGCAACCTTTTTTTTTGGCTGTGAGTAACGAACGCGAAAGACGGGCATTGTATCATAATTAAGTATTCACTAATGGTCACCACAAAAGTCGGCCACAACCATTATAACAAGCAGACCTAATTTCTATATATTATTAAGATTAATTAGCCTGTCAAACATTTCATATGTTCCACTATTTGCGCTATTTTTGAATATGTAGCATCTGGTTGTTTGAACTTGTTTTACTTTTTATTCTTCGATTCTTTTTTTAAAAAAAAAATATTATATTTTCTTGTGTTAATTTTCTGGGACTGACCTCTGCATGTGCTAGTAGTACAACATAAGGTTTATTGATACAGCGGATGGTCCGTTACATCTTTTCTTAAAGTATACTCCGTACTAAATAATATCAATGACAGAAGTACAACATACAAATACTGATTTGTAAATATAAAAGGTCAATGTTCTTAACCAAAGAACTCTACTAACACGCCGTCAGCATTGAAAGGGGACCATACAGAATCTTTTGAATATTTATCTTCCTTGTGAACATAATTTTAAAACTTCATAAAGTACTCGAGCATGATCTGAAGCTGACACCCTATTGGCTGGATTCTTGTGCAGCCTCTCACGTATAGACACATCAGCAGTACATGTGATGAGTTGGATTGCTCAAATGGGGTTAGCTAGACTTATGTAGAGTAAATTGCTGTTAACAAATCTTCAGCATCGAAATTATACCTTAAGAAACATCGCTTACATGGTAGTCTACTTATACCTTGCTTGGATACTAGTATTCGTTAAGCAAAGGTTTGGTACTGTTATGAGTGGGAAAAACTGATTGATTTCATGTTGAACAGTACTGTACATATATACAAGCCCAAGGGGCTAATGTCGGTTGGTAAAAGGTGTCTCTACGGTGTTTATACAGAACCGTTATTAGCAGTTGCTAATGACAAGTTTATCTAATTGATCACAATATTATCTAATCTTAACACTCCCCCTGGATCAATTGGTTCCCGTAGATGTCTTTGCTTGTTCAACAATCATAGTCTTGAAGTTTTGGAAAACTCTGTGGGAAAAAACCAAAGTATACCGATATACCAGGTAAAACTCCTTAAAACCCAGTGGGAAAAATAAGGAGAAACACCTTGAAATATATAATTCCAATGTTAATAGACCCTTTAGGTGATTCCAAAGACATAGTCTAAAACAATTTGATCAAAGATCAATATGTCATATATTATCTTTGAAAAAACCTTGTGAGGAAAATAAATAATATGACATTTACTATGTGTTAACATTACCTCATTAAAAACTTTATGTGAGAAAACTCTAATAGAGGCACACTCATGTAAAGAAAAAAGAGTGTAATGTGATGTTTGAAACAGGTTATATCTTAAAGAGATTCTCCCCCTGATTCTTGAAAGTCTCTAAGTCTTCTCATACCAATGCCCTCAACACATTTATGGAATGCGGAGTATGGTAGAGACTTTGTGAATAAATCTGCTAGATTATCACATGATTTAGTTTGCAAGATTTCAATTTCTCCATTCTTTTGGAGCTCATGGGGGTAGAACAACTTGGGAATAATATGCTTAGTCATATTACTTTTAATATAACCTAATTCCATCTATGTAACACATACCGAATTATCTTCAAAGAGAATCTTCGGTGTCTCAAGTGCACCAATACCACATGATTGTATTATGTGGTTTATCATTCTGCGAAGCCATGCGCATTCGCGTGATGCTTCATATAAAAGAATTATTTCAGAATGGTTGGTGAATGTAGACACTAAAGTCTGCTTTGAAGACTTCCTAGATATTGCTGTTCCACCTTGCAAGAATACAAAGCCTGTTTGTGATCTGCCATTGTGAGGATCTAATAAATAACCAGCATCTGTATATCCTAACAAAATTAGATCTTGGTTTCTACTATAGAATAATCCAAGATCCCTAGTGCCGCTGAGGTATCTCAAAACAGTTTTGACTCCTACCCAATGATGTTTGGTAGGTGCAGCACTATGTCTTGCCAGCAAATTTACTACGAATGCAATATCCGGCCAGGTGCTGTTAGCAAGATACATTAGTGCTCCAATCGCACTAAGATATGGGACATGTGGCCCCAATATCTCTTCTCCTTCTTCCCGTGATCTAAAAGTATCCTTCTCAACATCTAAGGATCTTACTACCATCGGGGTTTTTGCTGGATATGACTTGTCCATATTGAATTTCTCTAATACTTTTTGAAGATAGGCAGCTTGGTATACAAATATATCAGAAGTTAAATGTTCAAGTTGTAAACCCAAACAGAATTTGGTTTGACCCAAATCTTTCATTTCAAACTCCGTCTTTAAATGATGACGTGCTTCATTAATATCAGATTCGTTGCCAATGATATTAAGATCATCAACGTATACCGATATAATACAAAATCCTGTTGCTGATTTTTTAATGAAGACACACGGGCAACCATTATTATTTGTGTATCCTCTCAACTTAAGGAATTCACTTAACCAATTGTACCACATTCGGCCTGACTGCTTTAAGCCATATAATGACATCTGCAACTTGACGCAATACATGTTGTGATTTGCGTTAGGATTTGGTATACTGATTCTATCAGAAACTTTCATGTATATCTCAGAATCCAATGACCCTTACAAGTATGAGGTCACTACGTCCATCAACTGCATAGATAGATAATTTTGTACTGCCAGCGATATTAAGTATCAAAATGTTTTTTCGCTCATTACTGAAGAGTAAGTTTCATTGAAATCAACGCCAGGTCTTTGAGTAAAACTTGTGCCACAAGCCTTGCTTTATATCTCACCACTTCATTGTTTTCATTCCTTTTATGGACGAAAACAAATTTGTATCCCACAGGGAAGATACCAGGAGGTGTTGGCATTACTGCCAAAAATACCATCTTTTTATTAAGCGAGGCAATCTCAGTTTCTATTGCGACCTTTGTAACGGCCTAAAATTCCACATTTTCAAATAGTAAAATTTCAAAAATTTAAATGCATTTCACAATTTAGATTAGAATGAAATTTTTTTAATAAATTGTTAAGGTTGCATCATATAATTTCATGTCAATGAAAATCAATAAAATAAAGATTGCGTGAATAAATAATTAATCAAGAAAAATTCGGAGATAAAGAAAAGGAATAAAAGAAATAGAAAAAAAAAGAAATCCCAAACCTCCCCGAGCTCTCTCCCTCCCTCTGCCCCTCTCCCTCCCCACCGAGCCCACAGGCCCAAGGCCCAGCCGCCCCACCTCACCCTCCTCTCTCTCTCTCTCTCTCTCTCTCTGATGCGTGGGTCCCGCCGTCATCCCTAACCCCGCACGCCCCTCAACAACCGCGCACCGGCCGCCACCCCCACCTCGGAAGCCAGCGCAATGGCCACCCGCAAACCCCGGCTGACGACCCATCCGCGTTCCCCAACGAACTTCGCCCTCGCTGGCCCTCTCCCCCCCCCTATAAAAGGGACCCCACGGCCTTTTTCCTCACACCGACGACCACCAAGCCCCAGCTACCGCGCGCCGCCTCCCAAGCCATCTCCGGAGCCCGAGAACCCCGTGCCGGCCTTCCCCGCACTGCACTGCCCCCTCCCGACCTATTCCCGTCTAGCGCCGCCGCCCGGACCGCTTCCTTGACGTCGCCGAACCTCAGAAACGCCACCTCGCCGTTGCGCGCCACCGTTTGGCCACTCCGGACCCCGTCCGACCCCGCGGTGAGCTTCTCCTCTCTCTCCTCATCATTTTAAGCCGCTCCCCGCCGAGATTTGTGCCCCGGTGAGCCCGGGCAAGCTCACCGGAGGTCGTCGGCCCTGTGGCCACGTCGGTCGGCCAGGCCGCCCGGGCACTGAAGCCTCAAGCCGTCTGATCTAAATCGAATGGATCGAATTAGATCTACCCCCACCTTTAAAACCCGGCCACCCGATCCACATCCGAAGGCCCAGATCCACGCCACCTCACCCGAACTACCTTATCCATTAGATCCAAATCCAATGCACCAGATCGTGCCACGTCACCCAAATAACTGGATCCGTTCAATTTGAAATCAAGGGCCCCGATCAAACCATGTTTTCTGAATAAAAATAAATCAAACCTTTATTGCATCAACATCACGTCAGCATCACGTCATCAGAGCCAAATTAATTAAATAAATTAGGAGATTAAGTTAATTAACTTTTTGAATTAATCTTCTGTTGATTAAATAAAATAATAAAATAACTAATAATAATATAAGAAATAAATTTAATAATTAGTTAATAATTAATTTAATAGTTATAATTACCTAATAATTAAATTAATAATAATTAATTATGACAATTTTGCAGAAAAGCCCCTATACCTATTTTTAATTATAAGTTAGTCCCTGCCTTATGAAAATTTTACATTAAACCAATGACAATTTTACATTAAACCCCTAAACTTTTCTAAAATTACATTTTAATCCTCAAATAATTTTGAAAATTTCAGATAGGTCCTCAGTAATTAATTATTAATTACAGATGAGTCTCTGAACCTTATAAATGCCATAACTTTTGATCCGTAACTCTGATTTTAGCAAATAATATATCAAAAGGATCGTAGCAAAATAAGCTATGCCTTCATGACATCATAATACTGATCTTGTTCTGTTTTGTCACATTTGATTGATTGTTTGTGTTCTCGTGCGATAGGCGACTTCGTCTCGGAGCTGCTGTTCATCAAAGACTTTCAACAGCAGGAGTTCGAGACCGTCGACTTTTACTCTCAAGAGAAGCAAGGCAAGTGTCCTTGACCATTTTGTGCCTAAATTTCAAAATATCTATCTTGTAGTTTGCATGCTTATGCTAAATTGATTGCGTACCTATTAATAGCAATATCTTAATTTCCACATTATGCCTTGTCATCTTAGTTTACTTTACTGTTGGGTAGATCACATGCTTAACTTGCTACTGTCGGGTTGAGTGAATTTAAATGGATCATTATACATGCTTCACGAGGATTAATGGGAGATTAATAGTAACTTGGATAGTGATGATTTGGGCGATATGGTTGGTGTAGGACTATGTGCAGGGTTATTGGCACTATCCTTTGGTAAGTTATCTTCCCAAATCTAAGAACCGGTTCGTGGAGCAATCACCCATGTGTTTCCGTACAGCCACGATGCCGAGAATGGGCGCGGCCTGGCGTAGTAAGTGATGAAAACCAGTTCTGTGCGTGCCAAACGGTGGAGCGGGGAAAGCGGGTTATGTCTGGATCCGCCTGGAGAGAGATGTGTGGGGAAGGGAGAGTTCCTCTCGGGAACCATTTGGCACAAGAGAGGGGCCTCTCGGGTTTTCGGTTAGTGCCCGAGGGGTGGAACCTCAGTGGGCACGTACAAGCTGGCGAAAGTCATGGAAAAGCCTTGTAGTGATCTCTTGCCCCTTACACCGAAGGAAGTGTGCGAGTGCGACGGCACAGGCATAATGGAGATTCTTTTTAGTCACTTGGCAATAGGGGATGAAATTACTACTTGTGGGAAAATTTGTACAACCTCTGCAAAGTGTAAAACTGTCATGACAACCGTGCTCACGGTCACGAGCATTGCATGGACCCTCACATGATTAGCGGAAATTGGTATTGGTTTGGTTTGATGAATCATAGTGGGGGACTGTGATTTGGTTCTCTTATTTATACCACTGTTTATAGGTGCGATATCTTTCACTTAGTAAATAGGTGCTAATATAAAATATGTGTCTCTAATGTGTGTTTTTATACAATTAAACCCTATATTGCCTGTTCCTTGATATTTGCCACATCTCATATACTTCCCACACTTGCTGAGTACATCACGTACTCAACCTTGTCTTTATAATTGCTGCTCAGTAGAGGGAGAAGATTTGATGAACATTGAAGACTCTGGAGCTGACGTCTAGGCGAGCTATTCGGTCAACTGCCTGTGGAGCCCAAGACGCTTTCGTTTCGTTTTCGCTGTTTGGTTGTAATTCAATAAGACAATTAGTCTATTTTTTTGTAATAGTTAGTTATTCGAGACATTTTCTAATTGCTATTAATGAAGTCACTTTATGTGTGAATCTTGTTCCTGGGCTCACATAAAGGGTCATTCGGTTTTAGCCACAAAACCGGGTGTGACAACCTTCCACTTATCCCAGTCCGAGCGCTTCTTGTACTCAGTCCATAGACTTAGGATCTAAATCAGTTTGAAGGATATTTGCAATTTGTTCAGAGAAGTAAATGTCGACTAATATGGACTTACGGTCATAAGACTCTTCAGTCTCTTTGAAATTTATAGTAATTTCATATACCCTTAATGATTCATCATGACTTCTTGAAACGCTGGATCTAGGGTCTTTCAATGTTCCAGCCTCAGTGTTTATGCACATAACTGAGCTAGATTGTGGATCACTTCTATCCACAGGACGTTGCGTGTCCTCTAGCAACCAAAGGTTGAGTTGCATTTTCAGTCTTCTTTTGCTTGCTAGCAATCACATCTTGCTCTTGGAAGTGCTTCTCCCCCACTGTTTGCAAATTGGGGGTTAAGTGGTTTTATTTGGTACCTCCACTCTTTTGGGCACATCCCGCCTTTTCCTCCTGCCCCCTTTCCTCTCATGGCAGATTGGGGCCGAAGCCCATTCTCTGGCCATGGAGGCCAGCCGGCAGGGCAGGCCCCGCCTGTCCCCGGCGAGCTCTGGCCACAAGGGCCGTCGCTACGAGCCGGGAACAGCAGGGCTGCCCCCACCGACCCGTCCAAAGGTGCTCAAAAGCGGGGAACCGCCTCCCCCTCATTCGAGGAAGAGGTGAACCTGGCTCCGAGGTCATTGCCATGCGGGAGGAGGTTCAAACGCTGGTTTTGGTGGCGGTTGGCCACCACGGCGGCGTTGGAGAGCAAGCGGGTCTGAGGAGGCACGGACGGGAGGACAACGTCGAGGTCGTACGCGAAGCCTGCCGGCCAAGCCTCCATGCTGGCGCTGCTGTTGGGGAGCGAAGGTGCGCCGCGGCGCACGGCCTCCGTTCCCGGGCAGCGGTGTGGGTGGCGGCAGCAGTGTCATTGGCGGTCTCGGCAGCGACGTTGGCATCGGTGGTGTCTCCGGCGGTGCCCCCACGCGCCTGAAAAACATGGCCGGGCCATGCGTCGGGCAAACACCGGGGGCAAACTGGAGTGGAGACAACGGGTGCGGCGACGAACGACGACCACTGCTTCCTCCAGTGCGCACTCCATTGAAGCGGCAAAGAGGAGTGCGATGGTCGTGGATGTTGCGGAGGGCACAACGGATGGCGCCTTGCAGCATGAAGCGGCAAATGCCTCCAACTTGGTTGCCGCGGGCAATCGCAGACTCCACCGCGTCGGTGATCGAGTTGACCATGGCATTCATGGAAGGAACGGGTCGGGCCATCTTCTACCTTGGGGAAATGACGACTACAGGAAAGTTTCTGATGAACTCCTTCTTCGGTGTTCCTCTTCTCCTATTCACTCAGATGGTTAGTTCAGAGTGCTTGATTATGAGTGGGAAAAACTGATTGATTTCATGTTGAACAGTATTGTACATATATACAAGCCCAAGGGACTGATGTCGGTTGGTGAAAGGTCTCTCTATGGTGTTTATACAGGGAACCGTCATTAGCAGTTGCTAATGACGAGTTTATCTAATTAGTCACAATATTATCTAATCTTAACAGATACCATCCTAAAAGCACAAACATAAGGAACAGATGGAGTTACTTTGTAAACCGCCCACTTAACATAAAACTATATGGGGGAGGGGCGGGGGTAAAGAGCATATCTACTACCCTTGAAAGTGTACCAAGCAGTAAAAAAATATAAATTGGATAGTTCCAAATACCAGAACCTTTTGATGCCATTTTTATTACGATCAAATTGTAATTGATAGCCCTTGGTTATAAATTATTGTTCTGATATTCAAATGCAGAGAAAGGGATTTCTAAATGATTTAGATCAAAGATGGATGCGGGAATTTAAATTTTTTATCTACATGCAGCCATTGGTTAAAGAAACACGACTCTAGATCTTACCACTAATAGAGCGGTTAGGATACATTTAGATGTAGATCCCTTCTTCTAATACGAAAAGTGAGGACGAGGCCGTTTGATTATCCAACGTATTTTGAATTAGCGGACTCCCTTGAGTCATTTTTCCTCTTTGACCACTACCCACCAATTGATCATCAGTTTATTAGTATCATAAATAAAACATTTGGTTGATCAAATATTTGAATCTCATTGTTAATTCTATATTTGATATTCAAGCTACTTTTAAGGTAAACTTGGATGTAGTAGTTTTTTATTCTAGTTTTATTTGGCATTATCTTAGATTAACTATTACTTTCCTACCCACATTTTTTAGCATACTTTTTTGTGACAAATGATCTAGCCTGTTGGCAGCATCTTTAACAGACTTCAACCTTTAAAAATCCACATGGATCCCTTCTTAAGTGTGCTATTTTTCATTAAAAATATATAAAATATTTATGTTGATAAAATAAAAATATAGTACTACATATGAACAAGTACATTCCATATGTCTAGTTAGTTTGTTTTTTTATTTTCAAAGTTTAATTTTGATACATTGAATTGGTACAAATCATAATAGCATTATTTTTTCTCTTTTTAGCACATAAAAAACTTGATGCCCAATAAGTTAAATAATAACATCATTGCAAATCAAAACTTTGAAGTTCGCTCTTGCTGTGGTAGTCCATAGGCACACTAGAATAATACAAATAAGTACATCTATAAGGCCATAATGTTAAATAGGTACTTTTATAAGGCCGTCG
>BCLG01002170.1:43555-62624 GCA_001602295.1 Zoysia matrella
TAACAAATAAACTAATATAGTCAAACATAATGTCATGTTTATCTGTAAACATTTTTGTGCTATCAATCTCTGATTAGCATCGACATCTTGTTTAGGTATATAAAAATAGAAATTTGTCTAAAGGTCACATGGTTCAAAAATCTTTGTCCGTGCGACACTAGGCAGTGTTATATATAGACAAGAATTTTTAAACCCTGCGGTCTATAGACAAATCCTCCTAACAAAATATCCATTAATTCTTCAACACATGAAAAGACTCATTGAATCCAGTTTTGTTGGGGTTCGAACGGAGGAGAAACGAAGCGTATTGATTTTCACATCCTGTCAAATGAAAGCAACTGTTGATATCATTGTCAAACATGTTGGTCTTTGCGATAGACTCAAATATTGAAATTGTGGACATATGGTTATTGACTTTTGTTAAATCTCTTTTCCTGCTCAGGTGTTTAATCGCTGTATGTTGAATGGTGTCCACAACATAGTCCCATCTTTTGTATGAACACAGGCATCGGCTAGACTGGACCCCCCCCCTCCCCCTTCCTACGTGCTATTTCTATTTTTTAAATAATGGAAAAAAAGTTCTGGACATAGTCTCCGAGGAGGAGATTGCAACATCTTATTACAGATTAGCAACTCTTCCGTCTGTTGTGACCCCACACTAGGAGCCATCCTAGCAGTCAATTAAAGAGAAATCCTATTATAAGTAATCCAATCAAATTTGGCAAATAGATGCATAACGACCATCTCTAAGTTGCCACATCCGTTTCAAAATATAAGTATTTATAGGTTTGAATAAGGTCAAAAATTTTAACTTCTACCAATATTATTTAAAAAATTACATAATTTTTAATATAAAAAAATAATTTTTATGAAGTTTATTTAACGATGAAAAAAATAATTTTTATATGATAAAAATTATTAATTATATATTATTAATAATTAAAATAATAAAAGTTTGACTTTGACAAAATCTAAAAATGCTTATATTTTGAAATGGAGGAAGTACGTGTGATTTTCTCTGTTGAATTCGTGGCTACTTAGGTGCTACTACTTCAAAGCAAAGATATAGTACTCGCAAAGGCAAAGGTGTTGCTCGGCTCAGAAAACTCTGCTCTTGTTACCACCATGTTCTCTACGTTTGTTCTCTGCTATCCTTGGTAGTAATCGAGCATACTTCTGATGGCTGTGGCAGCTGTTACTTTATTGGCCCCACATTGGTTTCATGTATGGCTCCGCCATTGTGTATGAAGTTGATTTCTGTCGAAAGACTGACTTCAGATTGACAGCTTACCACAGCAGCATGGACATGACATGAGACATCAATTCAAATGGAAGTAGTAGTAGAGTAAAACTAATGTTTACGAATTCCAACCAAAAAGTATGTAGAGCTCTGCATTGGGGACCTTCTCGCAACCGCTGGAACGAAATAACCTTGCCCCAGATTGCGTGATGCAGTATGAAAAGCTACAATTATATTTTTCCTAACACAGACCCTGTTTTTCCCTGTAGCAGACACGGAACACTGTCGTGCCAGGTGGTTACGCTGTACTACTGCTGAGCACCCCCCCCCGCCCCCCTCCTCTCACAGAAGCCAATCAACGGTCGGCAGTAGTACCAAGTCGTGGTCTACCTCCTCACTATTAGGGACCAGAGATCAGGAGCATGCAACAGCAGCAGCACCAGCTTGCGTACCGCTCCAAAAATCACAATCGCGGTCGGTGTACCCTTTCCGCAAACTCGCACTTCCCACAATCTTTTCCCGTAGGTTATCGTCTTATCGATCGTCGCAGTGTCGATCCTGTGCCGACGTACGTGCGTGCGTCTTGGTCTTTGCTGCTGTCAATTTCACTACAGCTGCACCTACAGTACCTTCCAACGAAGCACAGCTCATCGACGACTCGCGCACACAACACCATAAGCCACCTTGTGTAACAGTTGATCTCGAGTCATCTATTTCTGATTGGATGGTTTTGAGCATATATAAATTTTTGTTACAGTGACTCTCTGAATTTTACGCTTCACGGGAGAGGACGTGAGCGCGTTGCCGCATCCATCGATCCTAGTCCTACCTCCTCCGCTGGTGCCGGGATTCCTAGCCAACAAAGGCATGAAGCCATCATCGTCCCAGGAATCGATCAGATAAAGAGCTAGACAACACCGTCTCTTTCGAGGATTACGTTCGCCGCCGCCGTGGTCAGATCGCAGATGTGCCTTCCTCAGATCGTCCCATTCTGTTCGTGGACAACGGTGTCTACGAATGATGCAAGATCAGCGAGGAAGGAAAAAGAAAATGAAGGTCGTCGAGTGTCGCAAACATATGTGGAACTATATCTTCATCACCGGTTCTTTTGTCAATCTCCATTTTTTCTACGTGAGCGCGACAGGGCGGCGATGAAAGCTTCGGTTGGTGCCTACTGCCTGTCAATCGAAAGAATCCTGCTCTGACCTGAGAGTCCCAGAACTCTGCTTTGACTAATAAACACTAAATTTTCTTTCCATCAGCTTGGATTTGGATAAAAACAAACTCTCACATAGTAACATGGTCTACTGTACAGACAGAGAAAGGGAACTCCAGCCTCGATCTATGTCATCGATCGTGATGCAAAAAGATGGTTCTGGCCTGAATGTTCGTCTGAAACATGGCGCAGCCTTTCACTGGCATTCCATTCCCCACGTGCGTGGTGACTTGCACGGGTTTCTACTTCGGTTCTTGGTGTTGACGCAACACCCAAAATCTTAGACAGAAGGACACGCTGAAAAAGCACAAGTAGCATGTATTTTCTTTGGTGGACACTAATATTCTTGCCAGTTGTATCTCCGTTCACCTTCGAATGAGCTCTGTTGTGGAGTCGACGAATTTCCTGGGAACTTTTAAAAAACTCCCATGAACTTTCTTCGAGATCAGAGATTCTTGCGTTCCGATGAAGCTTTGAGTTAGTCTGGCGCAATCCATCATTTAAAGTCAAGATTCATGCGCTCAAATAGTCTTCGGTTGCCACTGTCAACGCAGATCTCTTCCAGAACAACTGCATCGTCATCGAAGAACTTCACCAGCCGAATTCCAAAGCGGCTGAGCCTGCACGCGCGAAAGCGCATGCTAACCTATTATCATGCTGCCAGTCAAGCCAGGGATATCGGCAACCTTATCGGGCTTATCACCACAGTTGTCGTGCAAGGAAATAGTACAAATCGGCTTTGATTTACGAAGCATGCATTTTTTTATGGCCCACCACTAATTTTTTTTTCTGGTTCTCCGTAAATTTTACTCCCTCTAGTACCAAAATTTTTGACGTTTTAGAACACACTTAGTCAAACATTAAAAACATAAATTACAAATAATTTTAAATTAATTAAGTTTGAAAATATAAAAATTATATGAATAGATTTGTCTCAAAACACTCTTTCATAAAAGTATACCCATGCCACTTTTAAATAAAAGCTTATAAAAAAATAGATATCAAAATTGTATTTTGAAAACCGTGTCATTTTTTAAAACGTCAAAATTACGAGACTGGAGGGAGTATGCGATTTAGAAACTCCCTTGCATGTATGCTACTGCTGATTAGTACTAGTAGTATGTAGATTGCCCCATTTTGCTCTTTAACATTCTGTTTACATATTATCTAGGTCGTCCATGCCAGCATGGGGAGTTCACGGTTGGCAGATTGTTGCTGTAAACTACTTGTGTTGAATGCTGACACCTGATTCACTGCTGATGCACAAAATAATCGTTCTGGAATGTGCGTTTGCTGTAGGATTTTTAGAAGTTCAAATTTTTGTAGAATATCCTTCAGTACAATTGAAGTCTCAAGAATTATCAGGTACTCTAATTAGTCCCTATTCAGTGGCGTATATAGAGGGGTGCATGGGGACAGCTGTCCCCCTAAAATTTGTAAAAAAGTCAATCATATATGCTTATTATATTCATATAAATATGAGTAATAATAGCAAAAAATATAAAAAATATCAACATTGACCTAAATCTATGTTAATTGTCCCCTATAATTAAAATCTTATATCCACCACCGTCCCTATTGCCACTCACGTGTCATACTCAGGGGTATATATATTAAATTGTCGAAACTTAATGAAATGAGTTCTAAATACTCAAAAGTATCGATCTGTGTATACGGCATGAATTTGTGTCACTATTTTTCTCTGCTCATATGTATTCTAAGTAGCAACATTCTAAAAATGAAGTCATATATTAGTGTTTTTCCGTCTCATCCCCCACCCGCGGCTGCGGCTTCCCTGTCCCGGTTCCCAAATCTCTATGTGTCTCCGCCGCGAGGATTAATCTTGTCCCTCCGCACAAGATGGTAGGCCCACTATATTTTTTCCTTCTACTACTAGCTAACCTTGAGACCAAACGCCCTCAGTTTGTAACCCAGTTCACACCCAGCGCTGCACTGCTGCCTTCTCTACCAATTGTAGGGTTAACAAAATTGCGAAAATCGGTCCAGTTTTCACGGTTTTCGATGAAAGCGGTCCGAATGATCGGTTTTTGTTTTAAAATTAAAAAAAATTGAAATTTTGAAAATCGGTCAATAAACTAGTAAAATTGAGGGGTAAACCGGTAAAATTGTTAGGTTTCAAATTTGAAACCTGGAAACCAATAATACCGGTCGATAAACCGATGAAACCATTCGATAAACCGAACAAACCAACCGGTTTTCAACCAAATTTTGTTCAAATTTTGATTTTTTGATTTGAAAAGGTTTTTGACCGGTTTTCATGGTTTTCGCAATTTTCGTTAAGTCTCGGCCGGTTTTACCGGTTCAAACTAAAAGAAAAACATTGCCAATTGTAGCAACAACTCGTTATTCATTCTTTTGTGGCAAGATAACAGTCTGGTGGCCGCTTGGAAACATTTTTATAATATTTGTTATATTTTTTCGTCCATTAATAGATAATATATTTTGTGTGGGCCATGTATAAACGGCAATATTTGATTACTCCCTTTGGTTTTAAAATTGTCAGAATTATGTACCCCGGGTACTTACGGACCCGACGTAACACGAAGGCCCAGCTGGGGTTGCGGCTTACGGCCCAACTCATGGCCCACAAAGGACTTAAGCGAATTGAGAACCGAAGGTACGATCCGACCCCTCGGGGGTCGAGATTACCCGAGCCCCGCCTGGCTCCCAATGACCAAGATCGCCTGAAGACACCGGCCCGACCATCCCAGGGTCGGGACCAGACGATGACAGGACCCGGCCGAACCCCCTCCTCGAAGGCTGGCCACCACCTCAATGGTTAATGTCTAACAGACACCGAAATTTCTAATAACGTACAACAGGAAGTAAAGCAACTAGACAAGACGGTAAAGTTGCTCACAACAAGGTAAATCGTTCCGACGACAGGTAAAACTGCTCGGCGAGCGGTAAAGCCACTTTTGTCCCCAACGATAGACAAAAGGACCATTAAAAGATGCCGACCGTCTGCTCCTGCGCCAACTGGCGTCAGAAGATCAACCTCGTAGAAGACTGCAGCCCCACCCGTCAAGGGGCCGCCCAGTTCCGTAGGCGCCAAGCCTTGTAAGCCCTGTCCGATTAGAGATGGCAATTCGGGTTCGAGTTTCGGGTATCCATCGGGTTTTGCACCTGACGGGTGCGGGTGTATTTATTCACCCGTGTGTGGCACCCGCACCGGATCCAAAATAAAACAGGTGCAGGTGTAGGTTTCATTTTTCACCCGTGGGTGCGGGTTCGGGTCTGAAATTGCACCCGCAAATTATTTTGAATCGAGCGGGTTTTTACAAAACCCAACTCGTTGCCATCCCTAGGTCTGACCCCTCTATAAAGGGGTGCCGGGGACGTTAGTCAATAGTTCAGTTCATGTTCCCTAGTATTCATACACACACCACCCACCAGCGCAAGGATTCTTACCCGAGCAAGAGCCCTTCCACCATTGTAACCTTATTACGAGCTTATACGATACACCCACTCTTTCTCTGGACGTAGGGTATTAAGCCTCCATGGTGGCCTGAACCAGATCAACTCTCGAGTCTTTCGTAGACTAGGCCACCTTGAATACGAAGAGCGCACCCTAATCCGTCTCCGATTATGTAAATTTTACTATGCTTCGACCATTCATTTTATTCAAAAAATTTATTCAAATATGTAAATTTTGTTATTACTTGATTTATCATCAGTGAAATTTAAATCACGACTAATAATTTTTGACATTTGAATACATTTTTTTAATAAAACAAATGATCAAAGTTAATATTAAAAATTAACGATGTAAATAATTTAAAACCGGAGAGAGTAGATTAGATATGTTACCGTTGCCGTTTTGTATCATTGTTAGGTGATTGACGGAAAGGAAATGTGTGGGCCCACCTTCTTAAACAAAGGGACGAGATTAATTCACGCTGCGGAGACGCTGATGGAAACATGGAAACAGAGACAGGGAAGCGGTGGCCCACCACCACCACTAGACTCGTACTATATATTTTCGTACTAGCACCTTCTATATATGGTTGTGATGCGTGTATAATTTATGTTTTTGTTAGAAAATACAGGTTTGCTACCACAAGCATTTCGCATGCGTGTGTGTGACAGTATTGTTAGCTACTGGCTCCCCTGTAAATTAAATCGAATCGAATTTTGCTGTTGACTCGGTCTTCCGTTGTGAGATTTTGTTGTTTTAATGTTGAATTGATCTTCCGTGTTGTGAGATTTTGCTTGTGTACACGGATTTCGATCGTGAACATGATCGATCAAAGTGAACCAAAATAAAAAGGAGGAAGCAATCTCTAATATATGAAAGTTGCTTCAGTTTCTCGGTCGGCCATTCTGCCTCGTCTTCCAGCTGATTTTGTGCCACGTCGCCCCCGGCCCGGCGCAGCGCAGCCCCGCCCCCGCCCGGGCTGCTCCTCGGCGTCGGCCCTGTCTCCCGTGCCGTCCCACGCCTCCTGGGCGATCTCTCATCGTCCTCGCGTCGCACCCAGACCCGCCCCCACTTCTCGGGCGTCCACCACCTCTTGCTGCTCATGGTGTCGTATATCTCGTGGACGACACTGGTAGGGCCGCGGTCGTGCATGAGCTGCTTGGTGACCGACTTGACAGTGTCTCTCAGGGCGACGGGGTTGGCATCGAACACCCCCGCTGGAGTTTGTGGCCTCTAGCTGTTTAGGGTAGTGTCAAGATTATGTACCCCGGGTACTTATAGGCCCGGAGAGAATATGAAGGCCCAGTTGTGGGCTACGGCCCACGAAGGACCACATCATGCCTAGAACGTCCGACCCCCGAGGTCGGAACCATACGAGTGCCCCAGCCCGACCACCGAAGGTTGTGGCTACACGATGACAAGATTCAACTAGCCAGCGGCTAGAAGCCAACGTCTCTGCCGGACTCCGGAGGGTCGACCACCGCCTCAACGGCCAACTTCTGACAGTCGCAGAGATTTCTGCCAATGTACAGCATAAGATAAAGCAACTTTGCCTGGAGGTAAAGCGTTACAGAAGATGGTAAAGTAACCAGGCAATTGATAAAGCAAAACGAAAAAATGTCCTTTGTCCCCCACGACTGGACAAAGACACACGAAGGACACCGACCATCTTCTCAAGCGCTAGTAGGCGCCAGACGACCAACTTAGACGACGACCGAGGCCCCACTTGGCGAAGGGCCAGCAGTTTTCGTAGGCGCCAAGTTGGTAACCTTGGTCCGATCCCTATATAAAGGGGTACCAGGGAGTCTTAGACAAGACAAGCTAGGGTTTTTGGCTCGAGCCAAGGCCCTTCCGCCATTGTACTCGTGTTCTTAAGTTCATACGATTTGATCTCGCCGTCTCCTAGACGTAGGGTATTACGCCTCGACAGCGGCCTGAACCAAGCTAATTCTCGAGTCTTTGGTAAATTAGGCCACCTCGAATATGAAGAGCGCACCGTATCCCCTCCGATTAGATAAATTTTACCGTGCCGGTGGTCAAAACACTGACAGTTGGCGCGCCAAGAAGGAGGTTTTTTGTGGTGCATTTTTGCTTCGCTTTTCGATGGCTTCGAATTTCGCCTTGGTGGGAGAGGCTTCGATTTCTCATCTGCGTTTTGAGAGTTTTGTGGTTCGATCGGGAACGTCCCCGTTTTCGCTGTCGGCCAGGCTTTCTGTTGTGGGAGCCTAGATTTCGTCGCTGACAACAGCGGCAAGCTTCGTCTTTAGGCTCCACGCAAGCGGCGCTCGCCTCGCCGTTGTTCGCCTCGTCATTGTTTACCTCACGATGTGCTATGCCACGACTCGGCTCAGGAATGCTTCCAAGGCCGCGGAGAACCCCACTCCCGGCAAAGCTCTCTACGATGACCCTTCTCCGCATCGTCACGCTCTTTCCATCGTCGAGGATGCCCTCCGGTGCAAATCTGTCGCCGGGGATGGAGCTCCGGGTACGGTGCCACGGCGACAAGCGGTGACGCCTGAGCCCAGGCTCGTTACACCTATCAGCAGATTATGGACAACGGTGCGCTCGTCTTCGACACACCGTACAAGAACCTAACGGTGGCGGCTTACATCCTCCACGAGTCCGCCACGTCCGACAACCCCATGTTCAAGGAGACTTACGATCGTTTACGCATCTACCTCGATGGCGCGCTCCAACACTCTGAACCGTCGTTTCGGCCACAGCACTCTGAGGCACACAGCTCTCACCGGCCAAGCACCAACTGATGAATTCCGGCCCGCGACAGCCACTGCGGTCTGGCCAAGGCGCGAGATTTTTATCCACCGGCTGGCAACGTTCGTCGACGCCTCGGGGAACATCGTGACGCTCGCCACACCATCGACGCGCGCAAGCAAGTCAGGAGTGAGCGGTACGCCGAGTCCAGGTGGGAACGAACTCCCGACCGTCGGCACATCTACGACCGCATCCGGAGCCTCAGTCCACACGAGGTCGGGCCCTGAGCTTTCGGGTCCCAGATCCGGAGGGCCTCTTTTTCATAGAGATTCCGCGCTCCGACCAACATCGTCAGATACACCAGTGAGACCAACCCTACTCACTGGCTCGAGGACTATCGCCTTGTATGCAGAGCCGGTGGCACGAATGACCTGTTCGCTATTCAGTACCTGCCACTCTTTCTGTCCTACTCAGCTAGGGGTGGCTCGAGCATCTTCCCGAGGGTAGCATCCGCGACTGGTCCGACATTCACCAGGCCTTCGTGGGCAACTTCCAAGGGACCTACACACGCCCGGGCAACTCTTGGGACCTGAAGAATTGCAAGGACGACCCCGGCGAATCGCTCTGTGACTGCATCCAGTGTTTTTGGCTTAAGCGAAATGACCTGCACGACGTAAGTGACGCCGCCGTCGTCAACATCTTCACTTGCAGCACGACATCCAACGCTCTCATCCACAAGCTGGGGTGTAAAAACCTTTGGACGGTACGCACTCTTCTCAACATCGCCAGCATGTTCGCCCTTGGGGAGAAGGCCGTCTAGGCCAACTTCGATTGGGATTGGACCAAGGAGAAGGACAAGTCCAAGGCCGACCACAAGAATGACAACTGTTTTGACTGGCGCTCCGACCGCAGGGACGATCGATCGGGGGTGGCTCGAGCAACAAGAAGCAGAGGAACTGTCGGTAAGACGAGGAGTTCATGGGCGTCATCGAGCGACAGCCCCGACCCCAAGCAAAGAAGCCGGTCGACCACAACAACCACTTCGAAAAAATGCTCGATAAGCCCTGCACTAACCACTCGACCCCCGTCAAGCATACCTTGCGGGACTGCCACCTAATGCGGGCGTTCTTCAGAGGTAATTTCTGACTCGACTCCTGCCAACCTCAGAATCCCGACCCTCCTGCGAAGGAAGCTGAGGGCAACACTGACAATGCCTTCCTCGAGCCGAAGGACTACCTGATGATCTTCGGCGGGCTAGTGGCTTACGAGTCACGGCGCCACCAGAAACAGACATGGTGGGAGGTCAATCTCACCGACCCCACTGTGCCCACCTACCTCAAGTGGTCGGAGGCCCCAATCACCTTCGACAGATTCGACCACCCCGACTACATCACTCAGCCAAGGCACCTGCCCTTGGTGGTCGATCTGATCATCGACACCACGCGCCTGACCAAGGTCTTCATGGACGGCGGCAGCACCCTCAACATCCTCTACATCGACTCCTTCAAGGTCATGAAGCTCTTGGAGTCCGACCTTCGTCCGAGCCACGTTCCTTTCCCCTGCATCATCTCGAGGGTAGCGCAGTGCCCCTGGGTCAAATCACCTTGCCGGTCACCTTTGACAACCGCGTCAACTTCAGGACAGAGAAGCTCATCTTTAAAGTGGTCAACTTCGCCGGCGCCTACCACGCCATCCTTGGCTAACCCTGCTACGCCAAGTTCATGGCCGTCCCTAGTTTTGTCTACCTCAAGCTCAAAATGTCGGAGCCCAAAGGCGTCATCACCGTGACGTCCCACTTCAAGCATGCTCTCGCCTGCGAGCAGGAGAGCTATGAGCTGGCTATCACCCTCGCAGGGTCAGCTCAGCTTGATAAGAATTGCATGTCCAAGGTGTTGACCGAGACCCTCGACTCGAAGCCTTCAACCTATGTCCTTCGAACTAGTCGACGACTCCAAGGAGATCATCCTCGACAACGTCGATCTGACCAAGAAGGTCAGGATCGGGACAATGCTTTCTGACAAATAGGAAAGCA
Source organism: Zoysia matrella (assembly GCA_001602295.1). NCBI lineage: Eukaryota > Viridiplantae > Streptophyta > Magnoliopsida > Poales > Poaceae > Zoysia > Zoysia matrella. The sequence continues at coordinate 54,195 of BCLG01002170.1, forward strand.
CACTCGTTGATTTCCTCATTCGGAATCAGAATGTCTTCACCTAGGAGCCATCCGATATGTGGGACATCTCGAAGGAGGTCGCCAAACACGCCCTCAACATCCTTCTCAGGTCCCGACCAATGAAGCAACGTCTCCGACGCTTCGATGACGAGAAGCGCCGTGCTATTGGAGAGGAAATAACCAAGCTGCTAAATGCTAAGTTCATCCAAGAGGTCTAACACCCTGAGTGGCAAGCCAACCTTGTAATTGTAAAGAAGTAGAATGGGAAATGGATAATGTGCGTTGATTATACGAGTGTCAACAAAGCATACCCAAAGGATCTGTTTCCTTTGCCGTGTAGAGATCTGGTGGTTGACTCCATCGCCGGTTGCGAAACCCTTAGTTTTTTTGATGCGTACTCTGGATACCATCAGATCTTCATGCGCGGCTCTGACCAGCCGGCTACATCTTTTATCACGTTGTTCGGTTTGTTTTGCTACGTCACTGTGCCGTTCGGGATCAAGAATGCTGGCGCCACGTATCAGCACTGCATGCAGAAGTGCTTCCACGACCAACTAGGTTGGAATCTGGAGGTCTACGTCGACAACAACGTCATCAAAACTCGGCAGGCTGCCGACCTCATTGAAGATCTAGAAGAGACGTTAGCCAACCTATGGAAGTTCAGCATCAAGCTTAACCCCGAGAAGTGCGTCTTCGACGTCCCCTTCGACAAGCTTCTCGGATTCGTCATCTCCGAGCGCGGCATCGAAGCCAACCTCAAGATCGCTGCCATCCGCAACCTCTGGCCCATCAACAACGTCAAGGGGTCCAGATGCTCACTGGATATTTACCGGCACTCAGCCATTTCATCTCCCGATTGGGTGAGAAGGCCATGCCTTTTTATCGACTCCTACGTAAGTCCAACCTTTTTCACTGCACTGCCGAGGCCCAGTAAGCATTCGAGCAACTCAAAACTATGCTGTCAACACCACAGGTCCTGACTTTCTCGATCCTCATCGTCGAGCGGTCGGAGGAGGGTCAGGCGTTAAAGGTCCAACGGCCCGTCTACTTCATCAGCGAGGTGCTGGCCGATGCTAAGACTCGGTACACCCAAATAGAGAAGCTACTCTACGCGATCCTCATCACCAGCCGCGAGCTTCGCCACTACTTCGACAGCTATTCTATCCAAGTAGTGATGAGTTTCCCACTCGAGGAGATCATTAACTGCAAGGATGTGGTCGGACGCATCGCCATATGGACTATGGAGCTCGTGGGCCACGACATCACCTACGTACCTCGACAAGCCATCAAATTGCAGACGCTCACCGACTTCATCGCTGAGTGGACCGAGGCTCAAGAGCCACCGAGCCCCCGTCGACCTCGAGCACTGGACGATGTTCTTCGACGGCTCTTGCCGACTGAAGGGCTCGAGGGCTGCCGTCGTCCTCATCTCCCAAGGGAGACAAGTTTTGGTATGTCTTGCAAATCCACTTCCCCGCCTCCAACAATGCCGTCGAGTACGAAGCTTTGCTCCATGGTCTCTGAATGGCTGTCACCCTCGACGTCCGACAACTCTACGTCAAAGGCGACACTGAGCTCGTCGTGAACCAAGTCATGAAGATATCAAGCTGCTGAGACCCCAAGATGGAGTCTTACTGCCAAAAAGTTCGCAAGTTCGAAGACAAGTTCGACGGGCTCGAGCTCCATCACGTTCTATGTCGCGACAATGAAGCAGCCGACACCCTAGCCCGAATGGCCTCAGGGCTGGATCTAGTCCCCGACGATGTCTTCCTCGAGGTCCTCTCCAAGCCAACGATCAAGCTCAAAGATAATGCCATCGACCCCTAGGTCGAGGCGGCAGTCGGCGAGCAAGCTCTAACTCTTGGGGCGGAGGTTATGGCCATCGTCCTAGATTGGTCACAAGACATCTTCGACTTTCTCCAAGATGGCACTCTTCTGACCGACACCAACAAGGCCCGACGGGTCTCATGTCGAGCCAAAGCTTACGTCATCATCGATAACCAACTCTACAAGCGGAGCCCCAGCAGCGTTATTCAGTGCTGCATCCCTCAGGCGGAGGGTCTCTATCTCCTCGACGACATTCACTCGAGCATCTGTGGACACCACGCCGCCCCGAGGACCTTGGTCGAGAAAGTTTTCCACCAGGGGTTCTACTGGCCCACAGCAGTCTCCGACGCTGAGAAGCTCGTTTGTTCCTGCAGAGGCTGCTAGTTTTACGCCTGACAGACGCACCTACCGGCCCACGACCTTCTGACGATCTCGATCACATGGCCCTTTGAGGTCTGGAGGTGCGACATCCTCGAGCCTTTTCGATCAGCACCTGGGGGCTTCACCCACCTCTTCGTCGCTATCGACAAGTTCACCAAGTGGATCGAGGCCAAGCCGGTACCTTGCATCAGCTCCGGTCGGGCCATCGAATTCATCCGCGACATCCTTTGCCGGTTCGGGGTCCCGCACTCTATCATCACCGACAACGGTACGTAGTTTACCGGCCACGTCTTTCAGGAATTTTGTGAGGAGTACCACATCTGGCTCAACTTCACCTTCGTCGCCCACCCGAGAACTAACGGTCAGGTCGAGAGCGCCAATGGGATGGTGCTTCAAAGCTTGAAGCCTTGGATCTACGACTCTATCAGGCAGGCGGCCGGACGGTGGGTCTAGGAACTCCCATCGTGGGGACTACGAACGACACCCAACAAAACCATAGGGTTTACCCCCTTCTTCATGATGTTTGGAGCCAAGACCGTGCTGCCAACTGACCTCGACTACAACTCCCCAGGGTCCGAACCTACGATGAGGAAAGGTCGGATGCAGTGCGGCAAGACGCTATGGACCAGCTGTACGAAGCAAGCGACGTCACCATTCTACGATCGACCAAGTACCAGTAGAGCCTGTGACGGCTACACGCTCAGTGCGTCCAGGATCGGGCCTTCAATGTCGAGGGTCTTGTACTCGAGAGTTTAGGACAAGACCGACCACCACAAACTGTCACCCCCGTGGGAGGAGCCCGATATAATCAAGCGAGTCTTAAGGCCCGGCTCATACAAGTTGGCGATCGAGGGCAGCAGGGAGCTAGCCTATGCTTGGAATATTGAGAATTTGTGTCGTTTCTACGCATAATAAAATCAGCTAAGTTTTTTGCACACCTCTTGTCTCTATTGTTTTTCGTTGGGCAGTGAAGCGCGGCCAGCTTGGCCGTCCTCCACCGCCCAGGAGCTAGTGTAAGTGTCCCCACCTGTGGGTCGGAGCGTCCGACCCTTCGCACTTCGTTTTTAGGTTCCGCGCCTCGATTTCTCGTCCTAAGGCTCTGCGCCTTAGTCTTCTGTGTTAAGGCTCCGTGCCATTCTTCATTTCCTCGAGGCCCAACCTCTGGACCCGCGCCAAGCTTCGCGGGTAACCCTCAAACGTGCGAAGTTGGGAAGGCACTCTCGTTCAAGTTTTTTTGGCGGCTAACGATCCGACCCAGCGTTGGTGACGCTCTACGGCTGTATCGAGCCCAACACTCGACCCTACTAGCTATACCCGACCCAGTCATTTGATCAACGTCCAATGGAACATGAAAAACGTTAAGTGCAAATTCTGAAACACAGAAAAAGATCAGAAACTTGTATTTACATATCATCCAAAGTGTTTATTACACAGTCTTATACAAAATACTACTGCTAACTTCCTACAGATAACTAAAGACGCCGCTGCTCCACGTGAGGCAGGTGACTGAACTGCTCCCGAAGAAGTTTCGGCCTGTTGAAGTCGGCGACGACCTCTCGTGTCGTGTCGTGTCGTACCCCATTTCTGAGATACACTTTGCATCACGTATCAGTCCTTGGATCAGTAGCTGATACGCACTAATGCGTCAGAATATATATCAAAAAGCACACTTTGGATAAAGAAATATACCTGAAACCGGACCTTTAGCGACAACTCGGTGAGAATTAAAATATCCACAACTAGTTGACCAGCCAGAGGTGAAGCAAACAGCAGAAAATATGGCCCAAAGCCACAAGCAAACTTGGGAGGCAGGAAGAAACCTAGCATGCCATTGTCTTCTACGAATCTTCTCTGTCTAAAACCACAACAACGAACGGGTGAGTACATAAGGTACTCAGCAAGCCCTAACACTAAACAGGGGTATATATATAGATGCATATTTGGCTGTAGCAAAGATTAAGCTAAAAGGGTCTTCTTTTGCAAAAGGCCAATTTTATATAGGGTTCACTACAGAAGCTTTGAAAAAGGGATCACAAGATATTTGCTGTTCATATTTTAGTAAGTTGGTCCTGGGAGAGATGTTCATCGATCCCGCCAGTACCCAAGTTTTAGTCGGAGAGCTGACACGCAACCGTATCGTCCCTTGGTACACAGCCTACTGTTTCCAAAACACAAACACCTACACCCACTCACTCCAACAAGGATAGTACAGAGACTAATCAAAGTGAGCCCAAGCTGTAGTGTGTCAATACCGTGACAATGACCATTTCGAATGGATTATACACTCTGCAAATGTTGTACACTATACCCACAGGCTATGCTCCTCTTGCGCGAAAGAGTCACATAACGTTCACTCCAACGCATGCTAAAGTATTCACAATGTTCACCTCAATATGCATATAGGGGTCATCTCTCGGGGTAGTCTGATGACGCGATAGCACATTCCCGAAGCCAGACCCTAGGTTTAAGACATCCACGCCCGCTCCCTAGATCCCGCACATAGACAGGTTTATTACAAAACCAGAGGGCTATACTAGTGGGCAGATCCCATGGTGCAGGCTATTGTTGTAATCGAAGATCGGACCATGAGTATCTCACGTCTGCTCCTGCGGCTTGTGTCTCTCGATCGCCTTAGGTGTCATTGTGGATAACCAAAGGGGTGAAGTGAGTCCCGCACAAACAGGTTTTGTGGTTGCACAAAATCACTACGTTGAGGTCCGATGAACAGGTCCTTATGTGGCAGGGGTGGTGCTCGTCCACGACAGGTGGACAAGTCTGAAGTCTAACACCCATCACAACACATATCACTAGGAGTCCGTCCCACGACCAAAACCAATATCCCTTCCCATCACCTAGCACCAGTTTGCACTATCACCCATCCTACTTTATTTTACTCACACCACCAAACTCATTTTAACACATATCATAAATGATTGATGTATGGTGTGGCGAAGCAGTGCATCGCATAAGGGTTTCTAAGCAATCTAATATCAAAGCAACTTTATGTTTGTTAAAAGACCTTAACAAAAGAAGTCCTATGGTTATCAAGAGGGTGACATCAACGGGTAACAAGGTAGTATTCATATTTAATGTGAGCAAGTAACTGACAAATATAAATACATAATATCTAGTAGGGTATTAACTACACAATATTTTAACATAGATTAAAATAAACATGCAAGCATTTAGGTAATATGGGTGTGCAAGCAAATTATAGGATGAATATGATCAAAGGGTTAGAGCTTGCCTGCAAATCTTTAATCTTCAGAATATGTCTTCTCGATAATCTTTGAATTTTTGAGTCTTGAAATGTTGGCTTGATGTCGAAGTCTTCGGGCTTTTCCTCGTATGTCCGCTCTCTTGTCTTCTCTTGGAGTCTAGCTCTTCCTCGAACTTGGTTGTCTACACGATAGAATACACCTAATAAAACTACAGTAAAAAGAACAAAAGCCCGAGAAGAACCGATAAGATCAAACAAACCTCGGATAAGAGCCGAATAAACTCCGCGAGGAAAACTGAGGGCAAAACGTGCATGATACGATGGCTGCCTTAATGCAAGACCCATTATTTATGTGCATCTTAGTATTGGTTGTTATGGGTTAGTTATTGAAATCTAGATTTATTTAGATACTACTATTTAATGCTCATGGAGATATATGGGTGCGCTAAGTGTGTGTGCGCGTTATCGAGCATCCAAGGCACTAATATGTTTATGTGATTTTAAGCTAAGTTGATATAACAAATGTGTGATGTGTCATTTTATTTGCAATCTTATTTTATTTCATACATTCAACTATTTGATGCACTCTAAAATACCCTTATTTAGGTTAACTAAATGGATGAGTGTACAGTGACCACCGATTAGATTCTTAATTTCCTAGTATGCAGTTACTTCCTCATGATTTATGACAAATTACTTAATGTTACATATATAATTAAATTACAAATTCTAGTGTGTGGCGTATGTACTAATGCATGTGAATGCAAGGTCAAGTGCATGCATGTATTATTTAATATCCTACGTTACTATAATATGCTTGAAACCTATTATAGTTAAAGGTCACATTATTTTATTATGCGCGATGATTAGTATTTAGCAATAAATTATTTAGTTTTATCTTATAAATAAATTACCAAAGATAATGCGTGGCATCTGTCCTAGTGCATATGAGTGCATGGTAATGGACTAATATGCGCTATCCACTATCTTCTTATAATAAGCGTGGTTTTAATCTATTATGACTAAAGGTTAATTACTTTATCTCATAATGTGCGGATGCCCGTGTTATAATATATGTGGAGAGCATAATGAAAATGCACCTTATTATGATACGATTTTACGTTTAAATCTAATATGCGATGAATACCATATTTTATCTCTATAATTAAACTAGGAGGACTGACTGGCGGCGCCCGCACTTTTGTAGTCTAGTGTCATGAAATCTATCGTGGTTAGGTATTACTTACTTTACTTTCATAACTAGACTATTCTGACTAATCGATAAAACTCCTATCAATGCATGCTAACGCGAGGAAACATGAGGACGCGAACTATTTAATATTTACTTTCTAATATGTTGGTGACCCTAGTGATTAACAGGTGACCAGTAATTATCTACTTACTTAAATTACTAAAACATCAACAAGTGGCACGTGTACTTGTGTTTGCTAATTCAGGACAAGACACATCAGTGTGCCTTTTAACAATTATTTAATTATTTATTCGTATGTGACATTATGAGTAGCTAGTAATTAATTAATAATTAATTACTTAAATTTATCTTTATAATTAGGTTACTAGAACTATTGTGTGATGTTGGTGCTAAGGCATGTAAATGCATGGTAAAATGCTTATATGAACTGTGTTTACCTATTTTCTATTATTTATATATATAGGTAATACAATATTTTACTAATGATTATGTAATTTTAACTTTAAACTAATTTACATAAAGCTAATACGATCACGGGCACTAGTGAACACTAATAATGAGATAATGCCAATAAGGTACACTAACTAGTATGAAGCCATGGTTAAAACAGTCCACACAAGTACTAGCATCAAGAACTGATAAAAGCTAATTAAAGAAATTGAATTAAAGCTCCGATAAACTTACAAATAATAAAAACTGGTTTGATCGAGATTAACTGGAGTTTGGATAGTTTAATGTGGTGGGGCTCGAGACAACGATTTCAAGAGTATAAAAATCATTGAAAACGGATTTAAGATCCAGAAGTTATAACATTTAGAAGGTGTATGGAAGCTTTAGGGACCTTACTGATTTAACAGAAAGGTCGTAGGGACCTATATGTAATATTGAAAGATCATGTGGGCTTGATGGTAACAGAACAAAAAGTTCCTATGGAACCAATCTGTTATTATAAAAGAGTGTTGGGGCTTGGACGTAAAATGAGTTGGATTAAGTTCAAGCAACAGTAAGCTCCAGAGGTCTTTTCTGGAAACTTAATTAAAATAGAAATTAACAGAATCTTGAAGGGCTTTTCTTAAAAATGGATTTTACCGTGAGAAGCTTCGTTCTCCAGCGGTGAACCAGTGGACCATGTCCACGGTTCTGCCGTTCGCAGCCAGGGGCTGGTTCACGCCCCTCGCCGTGGACCTTGACGGCAGGCCGTCCAAGGAGGGGCTTGTAACATCCCAGGATTTTCGAATTAATATAGCGACAATTCTCCGAATTTTCATTCCAATTTAATTGTCGGTTCCAATATTTCGTTTCGATCAAAATTCATTCGTTCCGAAATTCGTTTCGTCTAAATCCGAAATCCGTTCATGTAAATTAATCCGGTGCCGAAATAATTTAGTCCGCGTAATTTTTTACGTTGACTAAAATTGTTTCTCGGAAATCTTCCAAATTAATTTTCGAATCTCTAAATAATTCTTCAAATTAATTTCTGCAGTCTTCCTAACTGCTTCACGTTTTTCAATCATTTTTCCGGAATTATTTCTAACCTCCCCCATTTTTCACTCCCTATAAATACTCCCCTAACCCTAATCTTTTTCCCCGACCTTCTTTCCCCAGAAATTTTCCCAACCGCCTTTCTTCCTCGCGCCGCCTCTCTCCTTGTTTTGCTCGCCTCTCCGCGCATCGCTGTTAGCCTGGAGTCCCGCGCTTCTGGAAGACCTCAATCGCTGCGCGCGCCTCCTGTCGCCTGACCCTGCCGCTGGAGTCCGCGTCGCCTGCCTGCTGTCGCCGTCCGCGTCAG
>BCLG01002171.1:0-17767 GCA_001602295.1 Zoysia matrella
AAAAAAAGATAGCATAGCATGAATAAAGCAAATACTTTGTATGCCAGTAAAAAGACAAACAAATGAAAATTCTCAACTTTCTAATACGAAACAAATGGGAATAAGCTCAAAAATAAGATTCAATAATGAAATAATGATCTTTTTTTGTTGCAAGACAGTTACTTTAACATGGTAGACATGTTTATGTTTCATATACATTGTGCATATGTACCATAGATCCAAAATAAAGGATGGGGCAGAATGAGTAGTAAGCGTGCATATATCATGGACCTTATTAAAAAATAATGAATCATTTTGCACTGTTTAATGGTATGTATAAAACAAGATCACTATAAGGAGCAGGTTTTAATTATGGGAATATATATAGAATATACATTTTTACAAACTGTGTACTACTTCCTAGCTTTGCATTTCAAAAGAGAAATTTTTACTGATGAAAATAAGGAGCAACATCCAAAAGAAAGTACATGGCGAGCAGCTAAAGGTACCCTATAAGCAAGGACTTATCCATGAACAACTGACGCAATTCATTGTTCTGGGCAGACTGCTAGATCGTTACTACAGCTATATGGTGTCTGTAGAGCCAGCTAGGGTCAAGCCACCTCATCTATATATAGATGGGACCTGTATCATGCTTCATTAAGCAAAGAGTCTCCACAATTTCTAGTCTAGTCACCCTCCATGAAGCTAAAACCGTGAGGATTTCACATTGGCAGTGAATTACCCCCTCATGGTCCATAGACCATAACATCATCACATAAATTTGCACCAAAGATCAGCAAAGCTCATCATTTTTTTTAACAAACATCACTTTCAACTCCCATCATCAGAGATAATGTTTGTTCCAAATTACTTTGCCGTTACTTGAAACCAAAATTGGCAAATCAAATATATGGAAAGACTCCATATTCAAAGAAAGGAACAAGCATAATACTTACCCTTTCTAAAACAGCTTCTGCATGTCTTCTTCCCTGCTTCTCATGACGTAATGCATCAATAGCTTCTTGGTATTTCTCATATATCTTGGCAAGCTGATGATGCAATGGAAGTTATCAATGACTTGAGTGGTGAGAATAATTCTAAGCAATCAAGAATATAGAAGAGATAGGACCTACACTCCAACCATCACGAAGAAGTGAGGCAGCTAATGCAGTTCCAGAAACACCACTTGGTACTTTTGGAACAATCATTAGGTCATTCTGATTCATTACATCAAAAATAGGTCTGAAAATATAGGAGCAAGAATGAGATAACAAAAGAGACACTAGAAGCAAGAATTATAATTAAATTTGGCTCAATTTTTCTTTACCAATTGTTACATTTAGTACTTCATCACCAACCATAAGTGACATTTTAAAACATGTGTAGTCAAATTTATACATTAAACAGCATCTTTTTACACAGATCATGCGGAAAAGGATTGATATCATGAGAACATCGCTTTTGAAGAACTACTTTATTTGTTAACGGTAGCTTCAACGTCTGAAGCTCATATTTAGCATAATAAAACTCAATGGTTAAGTTTTTTTTCTTTCTTTCTTCAACCTCAATATTAAATTCTACCAGGATTATCATGAAAAAAACACGCCAAGAGGTGTAAAAATATCCACCACTACATTCCCTTTCTCCTAAAAGATCATCTTAAAAAGGGCATCCCGGTGAATGTAGCTCCCGCTTGAGCAGGGTCTAGGGAAGGGTCTGACCACTTTAGGTCTTTTAAATGCAACCTTTTCTTGTATTTCTACAAGAGGCTGTTTTCAGGACTTGAACCCTTGACCTCATGGTCACAAGGCAGCAGCACTGCTGTGCCTGGGCTTCCCTTATAAAAGATCATATTAAAAGAGAAAATTACTTGTTCCAACAACCTAGTCCCATTAAATAATTCATTTTCACAGCTATCTTCACCAAATAATGTTGCAGCAAACTCTGTCACTAGCTACTAAAATTTGGCCTGTAATGTGAAAAAACCCAGCCGAGCCAGCAGCAGCGCTGCTAGTGTGATGTGAGCCGCAGACACCCTTAATGCTCAATTATCACCACCGCTGTTCTAAAGTTCAATCATCAGACTTAAAAAAGGTGATTTTCATAAACCATACGGTTGTAGCATTGCTGTATCTATTAAATCAGCAGAGTCCAGTGCAACTTTGCTCAATGGGGCAAGGCTCAATTCACCAGACTTCCTTGTATTCTCCAAATCAAGTTCACATTTTTCAAGTTCCTGCTTTAAGTTCGCAGCTTCCTGCATAAGAAGGTCACATCACATAATGGAGTGAAAAATATTCAAAGCCTTGGACAGGAGATCACTTTCGATTTATTAACCTTGACCAAAACCTTATAGAAATTATGGAGAAAATGTGTGTACATACCTTTTCAAGGTCTATCCTAGACAATCTCTGCTTCTCAAGCCTTTCCTTGTATTCATCCTCAACTTGGGTCAGATGCGTCTAGTTTGTAGAAGAAAGAGAATTTGAGCAAATGTGCTTACTGCCAGTACTACAAAACCAGTACAAAAGAGTTATAATTGTTATATAAAAGGAAGGGCTAACCTCCAGTGCTTTAATAACACCCTCAAGCTCCCCAGCCTTTGTGGACCATTCCTCAGAACTTTCTTTGTGAAGTTCGGCAAGTTTCATGACCTAAGCACCACAAAGAATAGTAAATACCATCTCACTCGAAAATAAGAATAGCATCATAGACTGTATATCCTAGGTAAAGAACATTGCATCATATAATCATACCCACATGATACGCAACAACAATGGGTAGTAAACTACTCAATCTATTCACACAAAGAGAAGATTCATGGCACTGCATCAGGTATCTGTGGTAAGTTGTAATCATGATCAACTATATTAACAATCAAAAGTCTGATCAAAACAGTGGCGGACATAGCAAGAAAGCACATTTGGCTAGACTGAAGACCACCAAGGGGGTTAAAGAATTTAACCCAGCAGAATTTTCTCTGAGGAAATAAAAAAGCAAAAGCACAACTTTACTGGTGTTTGCTCAACTTCCTGACACAAAAAATGGAAGCAGGACAAGAATAAGCGGTACGAAAAGAAAACCATACCGTTGAAAGCTCAGCACCAAGACGTTGTTCATTGGCAGCTGCAGCATCCTTTGTTGAGCACAACTCCTTCAATCATCACAATAAGGAACAGCATGAATTAGATACAAACAGTGATATCACATTCATCTGTTTGAAAGTTACCTTTTCCATGTAGGATACCCTTTGTTCCAGTTCAGAAATCCGTTCTTTGCTTTGCTTCAAGGAACTAGAAGATTCGGACAACTCTCTTTCAAGCTGAAAGATAACACTCACAGTGATGCTTTTAAATCCCATCTATCACAACATGAACTAATTCACAAATTTTACCTCTGTAATCTTTGTTGTCATCCTAGCCTCCTCGTCCATGTTTGTCTTCCTTAATTCAGCTACATATTTAACTTTTGCATTAAGTTCTTCATCGAGCCAGAGATTATGCTTTTCTAGCAGCCGCTTCTCCTGATAAGCAAAAACAAACCAAATAAGAACCAGCAGTGACTCCACGTCGGTTCATGGGTAAGCCTATGCAGCTTTATATAGCAAGAGTATTTGAGCTGCAGCATTTGACCTAATGTCAAACATTCAGTCGAATGGAAGGATCTCTGTTATGTACATACCTCGGTTATACGGTTGCATGTTGCCTCACAGTGGGTTAGCTTAGCTTCAACTTCTTGTATCCTAGCCTCTTTACCAGCAGCAGTGTCCACCAAATTTACCTGAAATAAAAAGGTTAATGCAGGCTCTGCATTAGTGTGCATTAACAACATAAAATATAGGACTCCCTACCAAAAAAATAAAAGTAACTCTAATAACGAGGGCTTATGCACACTGCAAATAATGTGAAGACTTCACTAAAAAAGGTGCAATCATATAATTAAAACATTAACCATGCAATAGTATTATAGAGTGTTGGAATAGCCATAGATAAATTATCTAGGAGAAAGAGAAAGATAATAGCAACATATGGCCAGGGTGCCAGGCAACGTGCATTCCAAAAGGTATAACAGAAGTTACAAACTTAGACCATTTCGAACAGATATTAGTTCATGAATGGTGTAACAAATAAGTGATTTGTTAAGTCCATTATAATCCAGTGTTTAAAAAAGAATCGCCTGGCAGATTAACATTGTTTCACTATTTCCAATGCATTTCTTCAAGGACCATTTCCCCTATTTTTCTATGCGAATATATAAAAAAAAACTTCTAAATGCTTTCTGTTCCTCTGTGCAAGTATGGTACAAATGGATTAGGAGAATAATAAGTGTTCATGTGGTCCTAATTTCCTATATCCTATTCGATATGCATTTGGCCTTCAAATGGACTGGTTACTGTAAATTATAAAAGTAAATAAGGAGCTCACTATCTTATCATAGTAGCTATGGATGATGCCATCCTTCTCTTTAATCTCGATATCCCTCTGCTCAATCAACTCCAGTGACTGACATTTGGCCTTTTGCAGCTCCGATATTTCCACTTTCAGCCTCTCGATCTCTCCATCCTTAGCAATCTACAACACCAGTAGCATCGAGAGATCAGTGCACCAAACGATCAGCAGACTGAAAACCTAAAGTTCGTACCACTTGAATGCGAAGCTGATGTATCTCCGCCTGGGAGGAGGCAAGCTCGGCCGCGCGGCGCTCGGACGCGGCGGTGAGCTCGGCAACCTCGGCCTGGGAACGATCGAACTCTTCGGAGAGGGATGCGTAGCGCTGCTCGAGGAGGGCACAGGTCTGTTCGGCCGCGATAGCGGCGGCGTCAGCCTCGGCGCGGACAGTGTCCACCTGGCGCCGGAGTTCGCGGATGGCCGCGTCGGCCCGCTCGGCGACGGCGGCCGTGTCGCCCCCCAGGAGCCGGAGCTCCTCGTCGGACATAAACAGCGGCATCGCCGCGGGAAAAGTAGGCCGGGCCCTAGCCCGCCCGGGATCGCTGGATGGCTCTAGACGATGCTAGGGTTTGGCGACCGCCACGGGGAGGAGTGGCGGTGGTGGCGGAAGGGTGGAAGGAGCGAAGGGAGTCGAACGGAATGAGAGGGGAGACGGAGCGAGAGTGCGACTGTGCGAGACGCAAAGTGGCGTGTCCGCGTGTATGGGACATGGACTAATGGGCCTCGGTCATCTTCCTCCGGCCCTCCATTAGTAGATCAGAGGCCTGATCGGCATGGGACGGGAAAGGCCGGTCCGGATTGCCCTACAGTGGATGAGTTGATTGGGCTTGGATCCCATTTTTTTCCTTTTCTTAATTACAGGAGCCACACGGCAAGGCAAGACGTTCCATGACGTTATAATGGAGATGAGGATGCTTTTCAGACCTAGTTTCTATATGGAGTATCTTAATATATTGATGTTTTCCAAGATTGACGGTTTACTTATTCTTGAATCGTGATGTTAATGAAGATGGGGATGCTTTTCGGGAGGGTTTACAGGGCCTGATCGGCTGTGACTGTTGTGGCTGCAGCAGCAGCAGCAGCCAACAGCAATCTCAAGCGACTCCCAGTAGCAGCTCTCGGCAGCCGCAAAAAACTGCGATCGTCCACAGTGACAGCTGCATCAGAACGTAGAGTGGCTCACGTAATTATCACAGGGCTACGTAAAGTCTGAAGCATTTGCAGTCATGATCTTCACTCTTCAAGCGTCACTGATAGCTTAATCAGAACAGGTTCCTAGGATCAGAGCAATGGTGAATCTGGTGGCTGGGCGATATGTTCTTTTTCTTGCAGTGAAAACGGTCCGAGTCACAATCAGAAAAGGACGCGTGCCAAACCAGTTTTTCTCATACCTGATGATTCGTAAACATGACCAGTAGCAGTGAAGAGACATTATTTGAGAGGGCCATATGTTTTGATGATTCCTGGACACATGGTGGCTCCAAAAGCTGGCATCGCATAACGGCCTCTTTGCAGGATTATGATTATTAAAAAATTGCTTATATTTTAAACTATTCATGAAAATCACTTATCTAATTTATTCATATAATCTTATTTTTTATGTCAATAGTATTTGACAAAAATAGCTTATACAATATGAATTATAGGTTGTGGAAATGAAAAAGTGGTAAAAAACTACTATTTGTAACTTATCAGTGTAGTACAAAATGTAGAAGTAAATAATCACTTATATGTTTTAAAGGGTTTGATAGAGATTATAGCATAAATTGAAATAATCATTAACAAAATCAGCCTCATAATCTCAAAAAAAAAGGCCTAACGACTGATTACCGTGATCATATGAACACCTTTTTTTTTAATCTCTTACCACGGTGAAGCTGGCAACTTTATTCTGACTGTTTGCAAGCGGACATGGAAGATGCTTGCGGCAGTTCAGCTGCTGCGAATTGCGAACTACAAACCCCGTGCTTTTTCTAGTTTGCAACTGGTCATTGCAGTTGTAACTTGCAAAGCAGAAGCTTGTATAGTTCAATAGTAGTGCTCCAATGGCAGACAGCGTCGGCGAGCACCAGGCACCGAACTCAACGTGGCGGCTGGAGCTAGCTGCATGCCTAGATTAACAAGTGCCAGTAGCAAGCACGGGCGATTCCTTAATTAATTACGGCGAGTTGCGGTTAGCAGAGTGGCCTGCCAACGCTAATACAAGTGGCCATTAATCTGCGTTGTTCAAGCAGCAGCAAATTGCAGGCATGCTGGCTTTGAGAAAAAACAAGCGTTTTACAAGTCTACCAACCAAACACAGCTTAGGGAGGAGTACTATGATACTCGTATCTGTTTCGATGCCATTCCCGTTTGTCCTGTTCTGCATCACCAGCAACAGCTTAAACAAATATGCATGCCGCCATTCGCATCGCCGACGCGAATACGCATGATAATCTTCCAACCGAATAGGTTCCGATGATTCCTCCACCAGCAATTGAATCATTGGCTCTTAGCCTGTTATGATTCGCCTATTTGGCTGAAGGACAATATACATTCTAAATAAACGTAGCGATTTTTTCAGAAGCTATGCACTTGATTATTCCTCGTTGAAGAGAAGAGGGTACCAAGTACTTCTTTTATTTTTAAATTATTGACACCGTTAATTTTAAACATCAATTTTTATCACTCGTCTTATTTAAAAAATTTTGATAAATATTATATATTTTGTTATAATTTACTTTATTATTAAAATATTTAAAACTATAAATTATAATTTTATATATTTAAATTAATTTTTTAAATAAAACGAATGATTAAAATTAATGTTTAAAATCAACGGTGTCATATAATATTTATTGTTTCAAACCTAAGCTTCTACTCTTACTCCTACTTTTGTTCACATTTTAGGTGCAAACGTATCGAGAAAGCCAAGCAGTGAAGCAGCACATTCCGGCTGACGATAGCCTGAAAATTTACACGGATTCAGGTTACTTTTCTTCACAACTACTGTAGTAGTCATCTCTTCCGAAGTGCGAAACTCCCAACTCACTACTTACAAAACAGTTTTCCAGATGGTCCTAAAGCTATTTTCTCGAATTTGCATTCCGTCGGCATTTTAAGTCTGTAAAAATGACTATTGATTCACGCGACAAAATAAAAACTGCCTGTATTAAAAGCTCTAATGCAGACGGTCGTTTACGACAACCGCTTGCATAATGCAGCGGCTAGCTAAGAGCACATTGAAAAAAAAGTGCGAGTGCCAGATGCACCCCGCGCCTGCCGCTGTCGTCCCCCAAGAGCCTGCCGCTGCCGTCCCCTGAGCCGCTCCGCGCGTCCGAGCCGCTGTCGGGGAGGTCACCCCACACCCCGCGCTTCACGGACCTCAACGGGCCGATGCGGATATCTGCATGCTGAGCTGCCGACGGAAGCTGACGTCGCCCCCGCACCGTTGCCGTCGTCGCTCCCGCACCGCCCCTGATGCCGACGCCGCGAAGTGCCGCCAACATTGAGAGAGAGAAAGAGAGAGAGAGAGGGATGTGGAGGCGACGCCCGCGGAGGAGGCTCGGCCAGCGCGCGCGGCTCCGAAGGCGCGAGGAGGCGGCGGCTCGCGGGCCCCAGGCCGCACGGGGAAGCAGCTCGGCTGGTGGCGCTCGCGGCCCCCAGAGGCGGGCGGCACCTGATGGCACGCGGAGGAGGCGGAGGCCTGGAGGACGCGACCGAGAGAGAGAGAGAGATGAGCAGGATGGAGTGATTCTCGGGATGGAGACCTGTCATATCGAGAGGTACGGTTGTATGAATGGATGGGATAGAGTAGGGTTATGTTTCTTTCGCCGGATCAAACGAGGCACAGATCGACACGCGGATCGATGATGTGGAATAAGTTTGCGGCCGAGACTATCTTTGAGGCAAGGGACTCACAGTAACAACCGACTGCATTAATTTTTCTAATGCAGACGGACCGTTGGTATTATAAAAAATATTTTTGAGACGGTATTAGAGAGTCTTAGAAGTATTTTTATATATAAGTTGATTATTTTAGCTTCATCTGTTATTTAGTACGGACGAATTTTGTTGAAAATCATTTGCATTTTCTCGTGTCACGACAAATATATTTTTTTAGCAGTGACTTACAGCTTGCAAAGGCAGCAACACTTGTGGACCAACTGAGGCAAGGTGAACGCCGAAAATACAGGTTCACCGGTCAATAATTACGCCCCTACGATGACGGTGTAACTGAGTGCGCGACCGCACATCTGTCTTGATCAGCTCCCAGCTTCGGCGATGCTTTGCAGCGACGGCCGCCATTGCCGGTGCCGCGCGCTGGAGCTCCGGTTGCCGTTGTCCTGGCGCGCCAACTGCAGTCAGATGAGCAATCAGAAGATGGAACCTTTGCATGTTGCCATGTGGTTAAAAAAAAAAAACTAGAAAGATAAGGGAAAAGATTCTCGAAATGATTCTTTCTCCTGGTACCAGTTGAAACTCGATTAATCTATTATGCCTTGATCAAGCGTTGTACTACTTCTTTCTGGTTGCTACAATGGTAGTATCAGTTATCTATAGTACTTGCTGTCCTTTGGCTTTAGAAAAACTATAATATTCTTGTGTACATGTTACCTGGAATTTGGTGTGTCTAGATCAGTTATGGTCCTTAAGAAACAGCTAAACTGCTTGAGGTTCACGATTCGTCCCATGATAATATGTACAGTTTTTTTTTCAACGGTTGCAAAAATTGCAGTGCCAACACGAGGAGGTCACGAGGACAGGAACAACCAACTACTCGTAGTCGTAGAGATGCCATTGAAAGCGTCTGAGGATCATGGCGAGAACGTGCATGCGGGCAATGAAAAAGTAGTTGAAGGGGGGCAACTGGGCTGGGCAAGTCTGATTCGAGCGAACTGCGAATGCCTACCTGATCAAGACTGGCGTCCAGAGCCTCGTCGTCGTCGTCGTTGTCCTCGGTGGCGCATCTCGCCTTGCTCTGCTTCGACTCCAGCAGCTGCTGCTGCGCCTTCCTCAGCTTCTCCTCCTTCCGCGCTTGCATCGCCTTCGTCACCTCTGCAACGACGGAATGATGGATACTGTTAGTTTTCACCATCTCACGCACACTATCGACTGTAGAGGGGCCATGGACTCGATCCAGCGGAAGTGCGCAGAGAGAGAAGGATCTGTTTCGATTACTACTACGACGCACCCTGGGTGGTGATGAGGCGGTAGGCGTGGCCGAGGAGGAGCGTCTCCTTGGGCTTGAGCAGCTTGACGCGCGTGAGCCGCACGGTGCGTCGCTCGCCGTCCGCGGCTACGTGGCGCTCCTCGGCGACGCGGAGCGTGACGAGCGCGACGTAGTGGCCCGGGTTGGCGCGCATGACCTCGGCGGCGCTGGTGGACCAGTAGAGCCGCTCCACACGGCCGCCCGGGTGCTGGAGCACCACCGCTGATGCCTCCGCCGCCTGGCAGTTCCCCATGCCGGCTGCACGCGGACTAGACCGGACTACCGGAGTATGATGGTGATGCCTCGCGAGCTGGAGATATGCAGAATTGCAGAGCAGGTGGTGAGGACAGTTCCAACGGGGCTAGCGAAGCAACCGCTCGAGCGCCGAGGTGGTATATATGCCGACGAGCTGATGAGCTAACCACGCTGTGGTGTGATGTCCATCGCACCTACCGCTTCTCTTCTACGGAGTATTTTTCCCCTGTCCCTGCCATTGCGGCTCCGCTCCACCTGCCACGTACCCCTCGTGCTCTGATGCTCGTGGCTCGCGCTGTCGCGCCCGCAGTTGACCCGTGCTCGTGTTCGTGCTCGGGCGCACGGGAGTTTGGGTGCGCGGCACGGCGAAAACTGTGATGATTTCGGGATGGGAACCACCCGGCAAACCACAAAGGAAAGATGGTTTCGTTGCCATCGACGCGGTGTCTGCCCCCGGAGATGGCTGTGAAGGGGAACCCGCGCGCGGACGGATCGTTTTCGCTGCTTCCCCCCGGCGTCGCACGTGAACGGACGGTGGAACGTACGCGTTGAGGAGTTGGTTTGTACCCGTCGGGAAGATCGCGGCGGTGACCACCGCGAGAGGAAAACCGCCCCATCAATTGGTCGTTTTCGCGGGGGCAGCGTGCGGACCAGGGCGGTCGAATCGACCATCGGATTGGGTCTCGCCTTGCTTCTCCCTGCGGTGTACGTTTACCCTCCACCGGCCTCTCGGCGTGTACTGTAGCTAAGCAGGCTATTAGTCCAATGCACGGCTATAGGCGGCAGCTATCATCCCGGCTACGTGTTGATCGCTGATGTTCATTCAACCTCCAATCCTCCATTCCAAAACTTCTTGTGTTGCAAATTCTGAAATAGCAAGAATAATGCACTAGCAGACAGCAAAATCTTATATCTTTCGGAAGAAAATATCATTGCTCGTCTGGATCCATCTGCAAAATCTTGTCTGCGTTCTTTATTTTCTTTTGGAGGATCATGGATCGGTATATTTCAGTATTCTGAAGTCCCTGTCTCCCGTAGGTGAATATAAACAAATTCCACGTCTGGATCCATCTGCTGGTCCAGGTAAACCAATTCGATGATGGGCCTGCGACATCTTCGCTAACATCCGCCATGCGAGCCGTGCATCGGTTTCGTATTTTGATATATCACCAAACGCGAACCAAATCATTGTGCTGTATATTTCCCGTTGAGAACTCATTAGGGTGTTGGCCAGTTTGGGCTGTTCATGCATGTGAATGGGGAATCTTCTGTGTATTGCCGCGGAGACGCTCCAGGTCCAGGATGAGAGTCGCTATCTTGCTCCGTCTCAAATGAAAAGAGCAAGTGGCGGGTTCTCTCTTCTCTGTTAGCTGCATCACCACCGAGCCGTGCCTCCCAACCATGATCATTTGGCACCACTTCATTTGCGGAAGAATTACTCGAGCATAGGAGTAGCAATCAGTATTATACTACGAGGACTTGCACATCAATTTCTTCTATGCACTGCTTGTTTCCTGGTAATGGAATGGATGGGTTTAAAAAACCTGGGTCACCATTCTGCTGCTTGCCCTCCAACCAGCAGCTTCCGGAAAACAAGCCAATGTCAAACTTGTGCCAACATACCGAACAAGCACGTATCTATAAAAAATTGTGTCAAACATAAAACATACTAGTGTTTCACTTGGAGGGGGGAAATGCTTTTATTATCAGAGATGTTTATAGCTTGCCCAAAATCGATTGAGACTTGCAGAATAGTGTCTCCACGCTGCCCGGGCAAGTTGGCAACGAAAACGCGCGGTGGGTCAGGCTTCCGTACGCACGTTTGCTCAAGCGTTCCAGGGGATAATCCCCTCTCGTTGCAGAAGGTGATCAGGGTTTCCTTTGGTGAACCGCGGCAGGCAACAGCCGCAACACGACGGTCATAGGCGCTGGTACGAGTACACTGGTACAGCCATCACAGTAAAGCATCTGTATCAGACCCGCGCGTGATCTCGCGATCATGTTCACGTAATTCCACAGGGACCGCGCGTTGACGAGAGCATGTGCATCGGGCGCGGCTGCGTGCGTTGCACGAGTTGGCGTCGCGATCGCGCACCACGCGATCGATAGGCCACCTCCACGCCATTTCTACTCTACTGACCTGTGTGCTCGACGCATTGCTGAGGCCCGACGGAGCCGCGGCTAATAAGAACTTCAGCTCTGTCAATGGCGCGGCCGGGAGCGCTTGACACTTCTGCCCGTCTCCATCAACAGAAACTTGTAGAAACTAAGAAATGCCGTTGATAGCCCCCGTTACGCGAGCAAAAGTCTCTGGTGCAATAGGACATGTGCAGAGTCTGTGATGCCGATGCGTGAGCTGCGGTCAGTACCGTTGGGTCTTCTCCTGGACTCCGGAAGGGATGTCACCGTAGTGATGGAGTGGTATTTACTAGGACGCTACGCGTGCTCCTGCTCGCACTAGACACGTGTATTTCTTGCACAACAAAAGAGCGGACAGAGTATTTCTTTTGCCTCGCATGTAATCGAACATTTTGATATGCTTTGCAGTTGGCGGCGATCGCCTTGTTCGATGCATGGGACAGCCTAACTGTAACAGAGGCCCGCTCGAACCGCTCTCTCCAATAATACGCGAGCTCACCATGCGCGCAGCTGGCCCACTGATTCTCATTTATCAAGCCCTCCACCTTCAGCTAGGACCATGCCAAATTGCCAATGCGACTTGCGCACCCCCAGAGGACCATCTTCGCCACCTAAATCTTGCCTTCCGCCTTTTCATCGACGACGGCATCGCCCTTTCTGCCTGATGTTCTGTGCCAGTGCGCGCCGTGCCCGTGCCCGTGCAGTAACATTTGGCAGCATCCGTGGAATTCTTTGTCGACAGGCCTCAAGATGATGAGGACATCACCTAGCTGTCGATCGGTGGACGGAAGCGGAATGATCATCCTGCGGTGGTCCTCGGTTCCAGACGGGGCGTCTCGGCCGTGCTCTCAAGTTACCCGTTTTGTTCGTTGATTCCCTTCTTTTGTTCGATCTCATGGGAGAGGTTCTTCTGAGTTCAAAGGCAGAGAAAATTGTTCGAGTCTTTCACTTCCCATTTTTTTGCGCTCATTTGCAAGTTATAGGCTTTGTTTGACACAATTTATTTTTAATTATTCATAGAAATAAATAAAAGTTATGTCAAACAATAAATTTATTTTACAGCTTATTAGTTTAGCTGCTTCTCATAATAAACTAAATATCAGTTTAATTTTCAGCTGTTTTTTACTAACTATGAAAATAAGCTGCTGTTCTAGCTGTGTCAAACGGAGTCATAGTTACTCGCTATGCATTTGAATTGCTAGCTTGAAACCATTTTTGAGGTGATTGAACTCGACCCGCCATGCACTGGCGGATACACAGGAGAGACGACTTTCTGATAATTGCGAATAACCAAATCGAGATGAGAATATGCCACAAAGATTTGGCGCCACTACCAGCTTCCAGCTATACCAACATGTCGTGCATACACTAGCACCAGCCCAGATTTACCCATATTTAGCGATTCCAGTGAAGACATAGAAGACAAGCCGTACAAAAAATACGTGAGAAACCCCGTATATGAACAATTTCTATGGATCGGAGGATCTCCTGTTTTGTTTCAGGTGTAACAATGTGGAAAGTGATGAACATATTTTCTTTCATTGTGATTTCTCAAGAGCTGTCTGGTTTTCATCTCCCCTGAGCATTAAAACGGACAGTTTGCATGGCTCCAGTGCTGACGTTTTGCATTTTATTCTTAAATCCTTAAATACTCAAGAACAAGTTGACCTTGCCTATTATATCCTTTGGTTCATTTGGAAAGCCAGAAATGAACTTAGATTTCAAAACAAAAAATTGGACTGTTCAATCTGTCATTTTCCAGGCAAAAGCTTCTCAAAAAGCCCAGTATGAAGCTTACAACATCGAAGATGATAATCCTTTCATTTCTCTTGAATTTTCAAGCATAATGCAACATGATATTTTGACAACTTCTCTTAGTTTTTGTTGCAGGATTGATGCATTCTATAATCAAGATGGTCAGGCAGGTTTAGGAATATATTTTTCTAACACTAAAGACCTGCCACATTGGTCACTTCACATTCAAGCAAAAACAGTTTCTGCAGGTTCAATAATCCATGCGGAGGCATTGAGTTTATATTTGGGGACTTACATCGCAACAACTTTGAAGCTTACAGGTTGCATCTTCATGTCGGATCGCCTGCCGCTGATCTCCTACATCCAAAATCCAGAACAAAATGTCCCAGATTGGAGAATCATCAATACTACAAAAGATATTATGTCGGTCCTAAATCAAATCTAGGGCACAGTGATGCATATTGGTAGAGATAGCAACTTGATAGCTGATGCCTTGTCAAAGAATGCTCTGATTTCTGTTGGTATGGTTGCTCAAATTATTGGCACATTGAAGGCTGCCCTTTCAAAGAATTGATATTATGTAATTTACCTTCATGGGCCAATTTATGTAAAATTTCTTGCATATGAATGAAAACTAAGCCCTCTCCTGGGCGTATTGACCTTCAAAAAAAAGAAAAAGAAAAAAAAGAAAATAGCCCTACCTACTTGCAACAGTTCACTTCTTGGCAGCACATGGTATAATTAACATGAACAGAATCGCAAGCGCCACCCTCCAACGACCAGAAGAATGTTGCGAATCTAATATTGTATGTCCAAACGCCGATTATTTGATAGATGCAATAATCCACGAACACATGTAAACAGTAGCAGAGTCACGGGTGCAATAGCGAGGTATGGAGTATACAGGAATAGACGTATCCCATAACAAGCAAAATAAATTGGAGAATGAGCCAAACCTAGAAGTCAGATAACAGACTAAAGAAGTTGCTAACAGAACCGCATACGCGTGTGCTGTGGTGTGACCCCCAATGTTCGGTGGAAGCTCAGAGTGAGATCCATGAGCCGTAGAGTAAGAAACAAGAAATATCAAACTTGAAAGAAAAAAATACTTGAATTGTTCTGCTGAAGTCTACATTAAGACAAAGTGGATTCACTGATGTGATTCCTTACATTAAGACTAGTGCACTACAAAGAGATTGTAAGTACGATGTTAGCACTGGATTACCACAATGGTATAGTCAAATCCATTAGGTCTCCTTTGGAACGGAAGAAATTGGTATGGTGATAGTAAAATCCATTCAAATGGTACACACATAACTAGCTATCTGATGTGATAATTATGACAGATTTTTGCTGGAGACAACATTTCAGAGCATCCAATTGATGAGAATAAGGAAAAGGGGTCGCTGTTTCAGAAATAGAGAACTAAGGTGTTATTGTAAAATTAGTCAAGCCAAGTCAAGAGATTTAGCCAGGTACACGTGCTTGTAATCTTTTCCTCTCAAAGTCAACCTGCCAAAAACAAAAACACCCCAAAAACAAAAGCGTGGTAAACAACTGTTAGTCTTTTATACTTGTTTAGTCGTTTTTGTAAAACTATGAACATTGACTGCAGAAATGAGCATTACCACTTTCTTAACCCGTTCCTTTGCAGCAGATGTTCCTCCACTGACATTTTCAGGCAGGTATGGACTGCGGACACGAACCTCCTTCATTACAACAATGTCAGTCTTGTCCCACTGAACTGGAAGCCAGATGGCATGGAACCATAGTGTGTTTCACTTGTCACTATATCAGAATTGGAGGTAAAGAAATCTTTCCTTATATTCTCACATGTGACCGTGAGTGCAACTGTTACAGAGAAGCATACCGGACAGAGATAACATAATGCTCTACTATTTTAGCAAATTTTATGTAGGGAAACCAAATATTTTGCACAAATTACAGCAATATACCAAAGAAAAATAATTTCCTCCAAATTGGATTAAGGAGGACACATCAAGTAAAAAAAATAGCAATGAGAAAGTTGAATCTGTTGCAATCTCCCTAAAGTAAATAAAATTTGATATTTCAAGGTCTTACATAAACAGCATTCCTTGCCACAATCGATTATGTAACAAGAGGAATAATTTGATTGATGCTGATCCAGACTAGACTCACGCTGAAAATTTTCTATATTCTATGAAGTTGCTAATTATCAAAATTGTCTTGACTCTTCAGATTAAACTTATGGATTATGTATCAATGGAAATTTGAGAAATTATCATAGTGTTCATTGTTAGTTTTGTATGCAGAGACACGAAATAAAGGAATATTTACTGGAACAAACATAAGCCAAAATTGAACAAGACAAGCTGACCAAAGTAGAGACCAAATTATGATGTATGACATAAATTCAGATATAGAATGCCCTCATTAGGCAGTTTACTTACGTCTTGGGTAATGCATCGAATATACTTTGAGCCTCTGGGGTGACACCAACACCAAATCGCTCAGCTTCAATCTCTGCTTGCCTACAGATTACCAAACATGATGTGAAAACTCTCTCATAAATACTAGTAATAATGAAGTTCATGCAGTATGCATTCTTGAAATCGATGGAACAATCACCATGAAATTTAGAGGTAGCATTTGGAATGCCAAATAGCTCAAGGCTAAGGGAAATGAAAGAACAAAAAGGCATCAAGAACAAGTAAAAACGATAATTTCTGGATACTTGAAACGTAGCAGAATCACAACGATCCTTTGGCCAAGGTCCATCATCCATAGAACTAATATTAATCTCCTGAGAACAAAAGCATCCCCAGACAGTACTTTCAATGATCACAAAGACATCCTAAAGCCAGCAGCCTAACATTGTGTGAACACTATTATTGCTTTTCCTTCTGTAAATTGCCATAAAAACTGAAAACACTAGGATGGCTTCATCGAAAATAGTTATCACTTACACAAACTAAAACGGATAGGTCTAACTGCGAAGCTACTTCAAAGTCTTCAATAATTATTAGGTTTTGTCACGAGGAAAATTGGTCCTTGGCTGCATTGTTTTCATTTGACACGACTTTACAATTACCTAGCTAATACTGAAAATAAAACGCCATCTCCACTTATTATAGCACCTCAAACATAGCAATGTAAACCAACATCTCTTAAGCCTACGCAAACAATGATTCACGCACCTGAGTGCGGCCTCCTCCGGGGCACGGATAGCAGCGAGGTCGAGCACACAGCCAGCAAGATCAAGCGGGTCCTCATCCTTGTTGACCACGGAGAACTCTCGGATGTAGTTCGCTTTGAGCACCCTCACGTTCCGCCGCTCCCCACTGCCAGCCCTCCCCACGCCCTCCTGTGATCTACGCCGTCATGGAAACAAAACAACCGTGCACGCGGATACCAGCAGCGGGATAGAAAGAGCATGGAGATGGGGGAGGGAGCGAGTGGTGGAGCGATTTGGCAAGGATATGAATGACGAGGAGGTTGGAATGGCGGTCGAGTGGCCCTCGAACTCCTCCCCGAGGGTGGTCTTCGCGGAGATGACCACGCCCGTTGCGAACTCCTCGCCGCCTGCCTCCATGGCACCGCCACCCAGTGGTGGATGGAGTGAGGGTGGAGGGGGCAAGTTTTTTTTTTTTTTTTGAACGGTGGAGGGGGGCAAGCTGTGCGGGGCTTTTGGGAATTCTGGGAGATTTCTACGGACCGCGGTGATCTCGACGTCCGTGCCAGTATAACCACGGAGCCGGTGAACAAACACCAGATCCAGGCCCGTTCAGTCATCATGCGGTCGGCCTGTTTGAGCATGCTGCGTGCGTGGTAATTGTACTTGGAGCCCGTTTAGCCGCCCAGTCCGGCCCGCGGAAAAATGGATCCTCTATGTATCCCTCCCTCGGCCCATGCTGCTCATTTCGGAATTCGGACGCTGCGAGCCTGCGACTGCGAACAACTCGGTGGCAAATAACGTGGCGGCTGGAGGGCCGTTGCCTTGTCCGGTTGTCCCTCG
>BCLG01002171.1:17777-58738 GCA_001602295.1 Zoysia matrella
GCTGCGTGCGTGGTAATTGTACTTGGAGCCCGTTTAGCCGCCCAGTCCGGCCCGCGGAAAAATGGATCCTCTATGTATCCCTCCCTCGGCCCATGCTGCTCATTTCGGAATTCGGACGCTGCGAGCCTGCGACTGCGAACAACTCGGTGGCAAATAACGTGGCGGCTGGAGGGCCGTTGCCTTGTCCGGTTGTCCCTCGCCCCCGGCATCCACGGCGACTCGCCATCGTGCCGTGCCAACAGCGCACCCCGACAGCTCACCCAAACATCCATCCACCACCCCTTTAACGCGGGCCCACAGTTCCGTCGGATCAGGACGTCAGTGACACATCAACCGGTGCGGGTAGCGATGTTCCGAATGAGAGTACCTTTCGGACCACTTGTGACATCGCTCCACGAGCGTCCACATCAGCGCGCGAGGAAACCACTGGCGGCACGACCCACCTGTCCACTGAGAGTCAACACGGGCCCACCCGCAGTGACCTCACCCGGGCGGGAGCCGACCGCAGGCGAGCCGGACAACCCCGGCGGAGCAGCGCGAGTCCGCACGAAGGCTTCGATGCGCCGAAATGACGGGAATGCCCTCGCTTTCCTCTCCCGAGGACGGCCGCATCTCTTCCCGTTCCCAATCTCGCTCGTCGTCTCTGCCGTGCTCGATATAACCATCTCTCTCCTCACAATCCGCTTCTCTCTCTTCCCAAATCTCCAATTTTTTCTTCCCTTCTCGTTCGCCCCACCTCAGATCGACACCAAACCCCACGCCGAGCCCCTTTCTCTGACCTGACCCCCGAATCCCCAAATTTTCCAATCGAATCCCCTCGCCGTTGGACTCGATTCGGCCGAATTCGAGCTTCGATCTGTGGCTTCCGGGAGAGGTGTTACGCCCGGAAAGGTGAATTCGGGCGATCCGGAGGTGTATGGAAGAAAGCCCCTTGGATCCAGGGTTCCGGAGCTAGGGTTACCGTCGGTGGATTCAGCGGCGTCGGTGGCCGCGATCTGGTGATGGTGCAGCGCGGCGCCGGGACTCGGCGAGGAGGGATCGGTGGCAGGGAAGATGCAAGGCTATGCATGGGCGGTGCGAAGGCGGTGGTGAGGGGTGCGGCAGGAGGCGGCTTCTCGTTCGGCACATGTGGTCAGCAACTCGCGTAGAGGCAGCTCCACCACCAGCACAGGGTCCAGCTACTACTCCTTCCAGGTCCTCTGTTCCTCCAGATTCAGCAACATCTTATCCACCTGCGCCGACTACTCCCCCAGCACCGGCGCAGAAGCAGGGGCGCTTCGATTCTCCTCGACCGGTTTCACCAGATTCCTTCATAAAGGTGCCTCCTCAGTGGGAATCACTTTGGAATTTGCCATGTCTGACGAATTTTAGTCAAATTTGAGTGTGCTCATGTCATCATATTATTGTTGCATTTCTTGTTGGGCTATGCCAGCTTACTAAGTTAACTAGATCACTTGGCCTGGATGGGAGATTGGAGGTGCTAGTGCAAACATATGAGGATTTTCTTGTGCTGAGTGGTGATATGTGCGTGTTAACATCGCAATAACAGAATGGAGTTCCCTCTGTATGGTTAGACCAATTCCGTGTGGCTTCTAGATGTCTCGTCTTGATGATTTTGGCGTTGCAAATGCCGTATCAGTCAATAGTCATACAAACGGTTTCTTACTTTGAATGTGGAGCATATTTTGCCTATTAGTTGGAGAAATTGTTTGAGGAAATGAGCTGATGTGCATACAAACTAAGCGTTTCTAAGACACGACAAACTCATGGCTGACCCTGACGCAATTGGTTCTGTTTGACAAAAATATACGACATAGATGGCTGCTCTTCTTTTTATGTATATCATTGAATGCTTCTTTTCTTTTGCCAAAAATAATGGGTAAAGACAGCAGCTACTTGTGAAAAAAATATTTCAACCCTGAAGGTTGAAGGAAAAACTGAAAACTGAAGTAATCATGAGTCTGTATTGACTTTCAATCAATCCATTTTTTGCTAGTTAGTTTTGGTGCGGTAGAAATTTTCAGTCATGTATATCTGATGCGTATGCCTGTTCAGTATATTCAGGATAATTGTATAGAGCTGAATGCTTTTGTAATTTGGCAATCAAGGAAGCCATTTAGTTTTGTTTAGCATTATGCTTGGCTGTGCATCTTAGAACAATATTAATGTACCATAAATACAGTTTCTTCCTGAAAAATAACTAATTGTTTGTATATTTCCAGGACGGGCGTGAAATTCGAGTTGGCGATTGCGCTCTTTTTCAAGCAAATGATGCCCCGCCTTTTGTTGGCTTGATACGCGGGATTGAGAAAAAGGAAGAAGGATATCCCAAGTTATGTGTAAGTTGGCTCTATAGGCCTGCGGACATTAAGCTCAGCAAGGGTATACAGCTAAACGCCGCACCAAACGAGATATTCTATTCTTTTCACCAGGACGAGACATCATCTGTCTCACTGCTGCATCCTTGTAAAGTTGCCTTTTTACGTAAAGGTGTTGAGCTCCCAGCTGGAATTTCATCCTTTGTGTGTCGCCGCGTGTACGACATTGACAACAAGTGTTTGTGGTGGCTTACTGATAAGGATTATATCAGTGTAAGTTGCCTACCTACCTTATTTTTCCCTTGTTATTTTTCTTCCCTTTTATATTCACTTTTTAATTTGTGCTACTTATTACCAGGAACGACAGGAGGAAGTAAATCGGCTTCTTCACAGAACAAGGCTAGAAATGCATGCTGCAGTGCAGTCAGGTGGACGTTCACCAAAGCGACTCAATGGTGCATCATTGGCCCAGCAAAAATCTAGTTCAGATGGCACCCAAAATTGTGGTCCATCTAAAGGAAAGAAGAGGGACAGAGCTGAACAAGGAAATGACCCAGCTAAACGAGAACGTGTCAGGGTTGATGAAAGTGAGCCTGGTAGCCTCAAAGTGGAGAATCTGAAGTCTGAAATTGCCAAGATTACAGAAAAAGGTGGTCTTCCTCATGCTGAAGCTGTTGAGAAGCTAGTTCATCTTATGCAACTTGATCGAACTGAACGGAAGATTGACTTTTCTGGTCGGGTAATGCTTGCGGATATTATTGCAGCCACAGAAAATTCTGATTGCCTTGTCAAGTTTGTGCAGTTAAGGGGTCTTCCGGTTTTAGATGATTGGCTTCAAGAGGTTCACAGAGGAAAGTCTGGTGAGGGAAGTAGTCCCAAAGAATCTGATAAGCC
Organism: Zoysia matrella; assembly: GCA_001602295.1. Lineage (NCBI taxonomy): Eukaryota > Viridiplantae > Streptophyta > Magnoliopsida > Poales > Poaceae > Zoysia > Zoysia matrella. The sequence goes on from BCLG01002171.1 coordinate 20,990, forward strand.
TATTGAAGAATTTATTTTTGCTCTGCTTCGAGCACTGGCCAAATTGCCTATCAATCTCAATGCATTGCAAAGTTGTAGCATTGGAAAATCAGTCAACCATCTTCGTAGTCATAAAAATTTGGAGATTCAGAAGAAGGCAAAATATCTTGTAGAGAATTGGAAGAAGCGTGTTGATGCTGAAATGAAGTCGAATGATGTGAAAGCAGCTGTATCAGAATTTTCTAATGCCGGAAATAAACGAAGTGGCTCAATTGAGCCCAATATGAAAAGCCAAGCATCTCAGATTTCATCATCAAAGACTTTGACTGCAAAATCTGGTGCTGGTGATGCTGTTGTGAAGTCGCCTTCGTCAATATCTAGTTCTTCTAAATCACAACATATGCAACCAGCAAATGCTACAAGCAATTCAAAGGACCAACCATGCAAATCAGCTAGTGGAACCGAGTTACCTACTGTGAAAGATGAGAGAAGCAGCAGTTCTAGCCAGTCACTGAACAATAGTCAGTCATGTTCTGGTGATCATGCAAAGACAGTTGGTTCTTCTTGGAAGGAGGAAGCAAGAAGTTCCACTGCTGCTTCTGGCAATGCTAGTAAATCTTCTGGTGGCTCTTCACGTGGCCATCGAAGGGGAAACAATGGGCGCCTTAGTTCTGGAATCCAGAAGGAAGCTGCCACTGGAGGATCTGGGTCACTTGATCGATCATCTTTGCCAGAAAAATCTGCACAATCTGGAATGGCATGCGAGAAAGGTGATACACCATCAGAGCATGCCAATGGTCATAGATTGATTGTTCGGTTTCCAAATCCAGGTCGTAGCCCAGCTAGAAGTGCAAGTGGGGGTTCGTTTGAAGACCCTTCTGTTACTGGGATTAGAGTTTCATCTCCTGTGCTTGCTGATAAACATGAAAATAATGATCGTAGGGTGAAAATGAAAACTGAACATTCTCGTCCTCATTTAGCTCCAGAGGCTAATGTTGAGTCATGGCATAGCAATGATATTAGAGGGACAACAGGTTCTGACGAAGGTGAGAAATCACCATGTGCTACATTGGAGGATGGCCGTAGCAGGACAGGTGAAGAAGCTGGTAAAGATGTATCCCGAGTTGCAAGCTCATCTTATGTGAATGAGAAAGCCGCGTGTTCAACTGAAACCAAGGCAAAGAACTCGTTCAACCCAATGAATGCTTTGATTGAAATAAAGTATTCCGAGGCTGGTCCTTCATTGCAAGTTGGAGATGACACAGCGATAAATCTTCTTGCTAGCGTGGCTGGGGAGATATCTAAATCTGAATTGGCTTCCCCAGCTGCCTCACCAAGCAATGTGCCAGCAAGTGAAGAGGGCTCTGAACATGAGAACGTCAAGAAGTTAAAGGTAGAAAGTGCCATGGACACATTTCAACATCCCGGGACATCGGGTGAGATTGATAAAGTCATCACAGGGAAGCAGGAGAAAAATGATGCTTCTTTGGCTGCAAAGGAGGAACCACTCCCGACGGCTATCGGGCCATCTCCTACATCTAAAGCATCTGAGTCTTCAGCACCAAATGCGAACCATGAGGAGGAACACACGAATAAATGCTCCTCTCTTCCTGCTTCAGTTGATTCACAAGGTAGTAGACATCAAAACTCACATGCAAAAAAGACAACTGCTGTTAAGGTTAATATGAGGCCTGATGTGAATTCTTCTGCAGGTGAACATAAGAATGCTTGTACTACCTATGAGAAAGTCAAGGACGGATGTTCAACCAGTCCTGATGCTACTGTAGATGGCAAATGCAGTCCCATGGTGACAGACAAAGTGTCAGAAACGCTGCGTGCTGAAGAATCTTCATTTTCTGCTGGTAAACAATCGCAAGGTTTGAAGTCATCCGATCAAAATCAGCTTGTGGATGTACCTGATCACACAGAAGCCATTGATAGATGTGATGAAAGTACTGGTAATTTGGATTCAAAGTCTTCCATCGAGTTAGAGGCCGCTGAGGCGAAAAAGGCTGATGGCTCAGGGCTTGATAACGTAGTGCTGAAAGTGGAAGAGAAGAAGGAACAGAGTTTGTCCACTTCAGCTGCCAAATCAGTTGCATCACCTGCACCACCTCTTTGTGCAGTGAAGGGGACAAACAGTATTAAAGAATCAAAAGACAGCTCTAGTGAGTCCAGTAGTCATGTAAATTCTCGTGGCACTGCATCTCTAGAAACTGGACATACTACAAGACATAGTTCAGATAAATCCAGCAGTGATGATGGTGGAAAAGAGGATATTGTCTCTTCAAATGAGGGTTCTTCTCTTTCTGCTAAAGGCAAGGCAAGTACTGTAGCGAAGCTTGATTTTGACTTGAATGAAGGAATACCTGGAGATGAGGGGCACCAGTCTGAGCCAGCTAGCTCTCCTTTGATATGTACTTCTCCAGTTCACTTGCCTAATATTTCTCCATTCGTATCGCCTATATCAAGTGGGCTGCCCACACCAATAACAGTTGCTGCTCCAGCTAAAGGACCTTTTGTTCCGCCTGAGAACCTTCTTAGAGTGAGGTCTGAAACTGGGTGGAAAGGCTCAGCAGCTACAAGTGCATTCCGCCCTGCAGAACCAAGAAAAGCTTTGGAGATGCCCGTTGCAGCATCTGACACACCGGTTTCTGGTGCTGCAAAAAAGCAACCTCGCCCAGCACTTGACATTGATTTAAATGTTGCAGATGACCAAGCTCTCGAGGAAGATGTCCCACAGAGTTCTGCGCAGACAACTGGTTCTGAATCTGGAAACACTAGAAGCCGTGATGGGCATGTAGAGTTTGACTTGAATAGAGCTGCTGAAGTTGCCGAGAATGGCCAGATTTTGTCTATGTTTCCAGCAAGACCGTTGCCTGGAATTTTCTCTAACTCTGACAGAAACAGTTTGATGGACTTGGATCTCAATAATGGACCAAACCTGGATGAAGCTGGCACTGAGCCTGCACTAAGGGGCACATCTAAAAATTCCAGCAGTATACCATTCCTACCCCAAGTTGCTGGCATTAGGATGAGTAATGCTGAAATGGGTAACATATCGCAATGGTTTCCAGAAAGGTTTCCTTCTGGAACCCATGGTGCTCCTGTAGCTATACAATCTTTTTTGCCCACAAGAGAGCAGCCTTACCCAATTGAAGCAACACCTGCAAACCAGAGGATTATCACATCTGCAACAGACAGTGGGCAGTTTGGAAATGATTCTTCCAGAACTCCTGTTATTTCGACATCACCAACTATGATGTTTCATCCTCCTGCATATCAATATGCTGGGTTCCCTTTCACTCCCAATGTCCACCTTCAAGCGCCGGGGTTTTCTATAGGATCAACACCTTTTGTGAATCCTGCACCCAGTGGAGTTCCATATTTCCCAACCATTACTCCATCACTTGTTGGACCGGCAGGCATATTACCTGGCCAGCATGCTAGGCAATATGCAATAAACCTTCCTGAAGGTAGCAGTGGCAGTGGACATGACAGTAACCGGAAATGGGGAAGGCAAGGGCTTGATCTGAATTCTGGCCCTGGAGTCATCGAAGTAGAAGGAAAGGAGGAACGGACGCCATTACCAGTCAGGCAAAATTTGTTAACACCTCCACATGCACTAATGGGGGATCAAGCTAGACATTACCAAATGCCAGGTGTAGGAATAAAGCGGAAGGAGTCCGAAGGCAGTTGGGATGCCGAGAGTTCACAATACAAGCAATTATCATGGCAGTGATAGTTCCATACGAGATCACTTTGGCAGCGACTGGAGTATCCAGCAAGCCTGTATGTATTTTACTGTTTTTAAAGACCCTTCTGATTCCTTGTTCTTTTGTAGTGTAATTACAGAATGATGCTTTTCTTTGCAGAGCCACAACTGTTTCTGGAACTCAAACTCTTGATGGAATCCAACATCCACCCCTGTGATGTTCATTGTCATGGGAACAAAACTTTGTTGTAATTGCTATGCTTTTGTTTGCAGAGTCCTAACTGCCTCTGGAACTGTGCTGTGATTGCTCTAAACGTTCATCGTATTCCATGCTTTTCCTGAACAAATTTTTTCATGGCATCGGCAGTTGGTATGCTAGGTTTTGTCAGCTGTCTGCATGCTTGTAATTTACTGAGGGTTTAGGCATGCTTCTATTTACTCAGCAGGATATGGCTTTGGTGATGCAAAATGGTAGACGACCTGAGCCTCTTCAACATCTGAAGCCGCTGTAATTAGGTTCAGTTAGCTTGTTTTCTTACTGTCATCTTGTTGAGCACACCCTGTACTTCTACGTAAAGGGATTAGATGTATCAGTTGATCAAGTACTTCAGCGCCATGAATGCCTTATTATATAGGGGTTTTGTTATATGCACATCTATTTTGCAACCATAAAGTGGGGCTATATGTAGCGAATTCTTTCCGCAAGCTCCAATGCGCTCTCAGATTTTCACTTCATTTATTAGCCCAGCTTGTGCCGGCCACGCAGATGTCAATCCTGACTGGCGAATTTTTATTTGTCGTGTTTTTCCTGGTGTATCTGGGCGAAGATTACGCTGATGCAATCCAGTTCTTGTCTTGATATTGGTGGAATATCAGATTCATTATTCGCGGCTACTGACGCCGCAGGAGCATAATCGCACGTAGGAGTACTTACTCTGTCCACATTATAATTTGTTTTGGGTCTCGTCATGAACTAAGACTAGAAAAGGGTGAGATGAAAGAAAATGAGGATAGAGACATTTGGCTACAGCAGTGACTGCACGTGCCTTCTCTGCGCGAAGCGACCGAGCCAGGAGAACAGAGCATGAACGGAAACCAAAATCCCAGGAGAGCAAGACGAGGAATCCCTTCACCCATCCAGCCCCACGGGGACGTAGGAGTGCTCGTCGGGCCTCCCGCACAATCGCGACGTCACATAGCCGCAGCGGATGCCGACAGCATGCCAGCAGGGGCAGCAACAACCGCGACCGCACACGCGGGGCATGCCGCGGGAGGGAGGGAAAAGCAAAAAAGCAGCCGCGGGAGGCGACGTGCGGGGACAGTCGCGGTCAGATCCGGGTGGTGGCCCGTGACGCGACGTCGCTGTCCCCGTCCCTCCCTTTCCGCTGGTCCGCCTGCCCGCTCTCACTGTTCTTTCTACTCGGTCGCTTCCCGGCCTCTCTTTCCGCGCCGCCGGCCGGCTGTCCCTGTCCCCTCAGTCACACGCGGGGGGAGAGTCGTCTCTCTGTCTGTCTCTACCGCCCTTGCTTTCACCTTCATGCCGTCCCTTTCCGCAGCTGCCGGTCTCGTGACGTTTGGATACGAGTCGACCAGACTTGTTTCACATCGCTGGCTTGCTTTCTCACGTTAATGCCGCTCCTTTGTTGATGTTAACAAGGGCAGGGCTGTGCAATTATTGGACCTGCTAACGAACACCAGGATTCAGGGGAGATTCGACTGGTGACCGTTTTCCGGGACGGCTGAGACCGCGCTCCATGTTTCGTTCTAGATCGGGCCTTAAAGTGAAGTCGGAGTATATTGTGATTCTAGGAAGAATTGGGGCCCAGCCTTTATGTATCTACTCAAAGTTAGAAAGGTGGTTTTGTTTTTGAGAGGTGGTATAATGTTTGTAGTTAAATACAATCGTTTATTTGATCAGATCTAAGGATTAAAAATAAAAAGGCATCTAATCAAAGTGATAGATTCGATAACAAAAATAGTGACTCGGTACTACTTTTTAAAAATCGATGACTGAGATTAATTAGAGAGGTGAAGTTACCTCCCAAGAACAGTATAGCATCTCTTGTTTTTGTTGGCTCGGTCCGTCACTATGGTTGGTGGGGAAATCCCACTTATTCTCGTGACACGTAGTGCAACTGATGGGCTGATGGGAGATGGTGCCAAGGTATCGTGGCCGGGACCTGTTCAAACCAGAAAGAAAAACTAAAAGAAGTGCGGAATTTTGGTGTTTGCAGGCTATACTTTCAACATGGTGACGAGAAGATGCTCCTGCCCGCGTTGAATATGGATGTCCGTATGCTATATTTCATGATTTGGTGGGTTCTTCAACTGTGTTATTAGACTATTATGAACTTTTTGGCATGTCCACGTTGAACAGATGACTATCCATCCCAGCAACACGAAATCCAGTGACGATTCCCAAATCGCAAGTCAGAAGTGCTACAATTGCCGTGTCTTTGAGATCACAAGGTAGGTGGTGGAGATGGCCACTGGCCAGACAAGGATAGCCAACAAACGAAACGCCGAGCGGGAACCACAACCCACAGAAGATCGTGGAAGTCGGGGCAACTGGACAGCACCCCACCCACTCACCCGAGACATCAAATCGTGCGGGATCCACCGCGGCGCGGTGCGGTGCCGACGGCCCCGCCACATGCGGGAGGGAGGAGATCTACTTTACCGCGGTGGGGCGCCGGAATAATGTTGGTCCACTTCCGCGTAATCTGCGTAAACAAAGCGGAGCGGATTGGGAAAAGGGAGCCGGCGAGCGGAGGAAAACTCTGAAAAGAGAGATAAACGGAGCGAGGAGGAGGTCGCCTTCTTAGGACCCGGGGCATTTGGGTTGGGCACATGCCCCTCGTCCTGCCTTTTCATCTTTCTCGCAGGAGAGCGACACAGGAGTACAGGACTCGACGGCTGGTGGTGGTTGTTGTTGTTATGGTACTGTGTGCGGATCGCCAGCGTATGGCTGTGTGGCTGCGTGTGAACGGAGGAGAGCGTCGCGGGCGACGAAACGCGCGTTGGGAGGTTAAACTGGTCATTGTACTTGTACTTGACTCGGCGGGCCATGCCACTGCCAGGCTTGATAACAAATGGTACTGGGCCAGAAAATTCGGCCGATTACAAGTGGTACTAGCCTCGTCTCATTCAGCCCACGAGCCGAGGCCGTAGGCGGGTTCGCGACTTCGGCGGGGCGCGAGATTTCTGCGCTCGGCGTGCGGGAACCTGGGAACTGGCGTCCGGTGAAGCCCAGTACCGTGAGCTGAGACGAAGGCTGCGGTCGGCAAGCCGTCGACTTGACGCTGAGTCATCGGTGACGACAGTGGCGCTGGGAACCGACTGAGGATGGGGTGCTTGCTCTTCAGCCGGTGGGTCGCGCTCACGCCGGTCACGCGTCTGCTGAGGCGGCACGGCAGCTTGATCGGGCAAGGCCGCAAGGCCGGTTGGTTCGTTGGCCCGTGCGAATGCGATGCGAGCCAGCGCGTCGCTCTCGCTCGCCGTCGCAACTTGCCAGTCCCTTGATAGCTTTGACATACCATTCATTTGGAATGTCCAGGCATACCGAGCCAGCAGCCTTCGCCGTTCGGCAAGCGGGAACGAAGGGCGAAGCACCAGATGGTGCGGTGGGCGTCATTCGCCGCAGAAGGATTTGGGCCGATTGAGAATTGGGGCGCGCTGTGGGGCTCTTGGACATCGACAATTCAGTGAGGGTCGCGTTGCGTTCGACCTGCTGGGCCACTCCACTCGTACGCTAGGTGTCGTCAGTCGTCACGTAGCAGCAGGTGCCGGTGGTTGCACCTGTGGACTTCTGCGGTAGCGAGGCTGCGAATTACTTAGTGTAACAACATTGCATTGACCACATGGACACGGATGCCACCACCCACCTGTAAACAAGGGCTGCCCAAGTGCCAACGCCCGGGGAAAAACGAGATTCACAGAAGCTTCGGGGCATTGAGGAAGTTCATCGACCACACGGGTCACGCCATGAGGCTGCGTTCTTACTGCCCGGATGATAGCTACCCCTGACCAAACGGCAAGCTCACTGCAATTTTTTTACCAGTAAAAGATTGCTCAAGACGAGTATAAGCTCACTCAGGACAACGTTGCTCACGATTGATTCTACCATTGAATAAACTAGCAGACAATATGACGATTCACAAAGGCTGTGACATTGCCAGCAGAGAACAAAATCTCATCGTCTCTTTGGCCTCTGTCGAACTACCTACTAGTAACTCAGAGAGCTAACCACACGAGCAGTACGCAACGCATAAGCGGGACTAGTTTCAATGATCTACCCCTAGTGATTAAAAACCAAAGATGCAAGTATACACATGTGCGGCAAGCACACCAGGATTTTCACGCTTTGCAGACTTGTGCAACTCCACGGCAGCGGTTCCGGTGAGACCTCTTCAACCATTCAGGATTTGAAGCATAGCATTTTTCTTCCACAGAAGACGTTCCTGCAGTTGTAGCTCAACAAGTTGGTGTTCAAAAGTCAAGGAGCAAAAATAATTAGGAATCCATCATGTTCTGTTACATAATTCATGTAATGTCACACCAACTTAGATACCCAAGAAATTTCCAAGTACTGGTCGCTAAATTCAAGCTTGGTAAGACTCCAGTTGCGCCAACCAAGAAATTTCCTAGAATAGGCTGTTAGGAATTGATCTCCACCCGTTTTGGCCCAACGGCTTTAATGGGCCCTTGACCTAATCGCGCCCTGATCGGGAGCGCCCAGCCCATTATGGCTGGTGGCCCCTGTCGCCAGCGCCACAATAAATAGAGGTGGAGAGTCGGCCGGAACTCATGACCTAAATTTGTCCGTACCGCCGCACCCCACCGACATCCCTAAACCCGATCTGTGAGGGGGCGCTGTGCCGACGGGAAGCACCACCACCACGACGACCGCCGCCACCGAGAGATCGACGACGTCGCCGTGACTTCAACGCCACTGCCCTCTCCACCGACCGACGCTGCCCAAGCGCAGAGGACCGCACCGACAAAGGGCAGATGGCCGGATCGTCTTCCTCGACTCCGGCGACCGGATCCGAAGGTATTGACCACCTCCGAACCACAGATCTATTACCGACACAGAAACTCTCGGATCCACACTCCTAGACCCAGAGAAAAGATCACAACATTGGCATCAGAGCCAGATCTAAAAGTGGATCCCAACGAGTAGCTCTCATACACGACAAACAGACCTCGAATCAGAGAGATCAAATCAGTTTTAGTACCAGGCCTAGTGTACTATTGCAGTGATATTACATAAAACTACATGTGTCTGTACATTTAACAGGGAAGGCTGGAATCCACTGATCCTAAACATTTAAAATTCCAGGATTTCATTACTGGAAACAAAAGTGCATGTCTTTTAGCACGCCAAAAAATGGAAATGAAAAGAAAGATGGGATCAGTTCAGTAGCTGCAAAGTAAACATATTTGGACCATAAAACTTTTCAGGTAAATAGTTGCAAAGCAAATGTATTTAGGCCATGCAATTTAGATCTGCTTATTAAACAAATGTCCATTCAAGGCTAATTTTGTGATCTAATTAAATTTCTAAGTCAAAGGATATTGTGATCATGTCAAGAATTCTAGGAGGAAAAAGAAAAAGCAAGGCCTACAGTTTTGTATAAAAACTTACAGCATAGAACATCCTCGTTGTGATTTCTTTTTCTTCTTTTCTCTGAGTTTAGTTGGAGGCTGGATAACAACCTTGATGGCAGCATCAAATACAGCTTTGACATTCTACATGTTAGTGAAATTCCAAAGTAAGATAATTGTCCATGTGCAATAACAAGTCACATACCACCACACAGAAAAACACGATTACTAAAGCAAGTGGACTCAGTTTTCCTTGCAGCAAATATACCTGCTGTGTCTTTGAGCTGCACTCAATGTAATACATTGCACCGATTTGTCTCCGAAGTTCCTCCCCCTGCAAGGTGCAAATAAACAGGTCAAAAAGATTTCCAGAAGACAGAATCGGATTATTTCTATCTAATAAAGTACAAACATTAGACATATACCTGTGCTGCGGTAACAGGTACCAACCCAGGATGGTCCATTAAGTAGTGCTTGTCTTCACGAAGATCTGTAAGTATTAAAATTCACAGATATTCAAACCAACAATCTCACAAAGAAATATAAGTTATGATTGAGGTGAGCTTTTAAATTAAACCAGGTGATTAGTGCTTGTCTTTCTAGCATTAATTGGATGGTCGCTGGAACATATAAACACTTTAAAAAGCAGATATTCCGCTGATATATTTAATTAAGGATTTCTACTCTGCTACATTAAAGATTCATATCAATGGTACCAAGGTTTCTACTTATACTACATATAAACACAGAATTTCATGCATTTCCAAAAGTAACTTAAAGCTTTCCAAGAGTCGCCAAATAAATATTTACGTGCAGTTCCTTGTTGACTTATGGTCACCAACTACGCAAACGATAACATCTCTTTTCACCAACAAATATAACTTTACAAGTATCATTATCAGTGGAGTCAATTCCAAAATTAATTCCAACAGTACAGAGAAAAAGAGATGCTAACGACTAAACAGGATTGAATTCCCAATAGGATTAGAAAAACCTAAGCCCAAAGGTAAATATGATAAGTGAAATCAACATATATGTTGTCAATACAACTTACCCAATTTTGTGCCAACCAACACAATGGGTACCCCTGGTGCATAATGCTGAAGCTCTGGTATCCACTGCAGAGAAAAGAGCAAGGAGTAATATTTTCAAATATTTAGGAGATTCCAAACAAAAGAGGAACTGTAAGAATAAGTGTCCAGAAACTAAGAACCCAAGATTGAGCATCCCAGCACCTTCTTCATGATATTTTCATAGCTAGCTCGGCTCACAAGAGAGAATGCAAGCACAAAGACATCAGCGCCTCGGTAGCTTAGAGGCCTCAGTCGATTGTAATCTTCCTGACCTGCAGAAGTTGCGATCTTGTAAGTTACCATAGAATCCTCAAAAAGGCAAAATTTTCTGCTACAGCTGCAATTCGGTAAAGAACCTAGAAATCAGAGGTAGTACATTTGGAAAAATAACGCAATAGAGTAAAGAACTCGTGTTACCTGCTGTATCCCAAAGACCCAGATTCACCGTGGTGCCATCAACAACTACGTTTGCGCTGAAATTGTCGAACACCGTAGGTATGTAATCCTGGGCATCACAAATTTGATGAATCAGCAACGAGTAATAAAAATTTTTCTCTTAGACGAACAAAATGATCAACACGACAACACACGGAGGCAGAAGAGAACCAAAAAATAATCTGAGAAAGATCGAGCTATTGCATACTTATCAAACAGTCTCCACGAATTTTATAATCAGAAATTATACTGAAAATCAGTGTTTGAAACAAAAACTCCTAGCTTGATAAGAAATCAGACACGGAGTGCCATGTCTTTCGCATAAGAACCAGAGAGAGAGAGAGAGAGAGGTGTTTACAGTGGGGAACTTGTTGCTGGTGTAGCAGATGAGCATGCAGGTCTTGCCCACGGCGCCGTCGCCAACTGTGACGCACTTGATGAACCGGGAGGCGCTGGACGCCATGGCCGCGCGCCCCTACCTCCTCTCCCTGATTCTTCCCAGCTAAGCGATGGGGAGAGGCGGAAGAGGAGGGTGCGAGGAGACGGCAGGGAGGGAAGGGAGGAGGGACGGACTGGTGCTCTTTGGCTTTTGGCTTCTTGGTGGCGTTTGGTGCGAGACTTCTTGGCGAGGAGAGTGAAGAGGGTCACATGCTTCTCTGAGTTCTCTCACAATCCACACTGCCTAGAAGGGCGTTCTGTCGCTCCTCATTTTTATCCAGCCGTCCTGTTGGTGTCTTGTTTATACACTATAGATATATACCAAGCAGCTCCCTCGGAGAGGAAATAATTTCAACTTTGGGACCTGTATCATGCTAACTGTGCAGCCGCTAGCAAACAAGGTTGTTTTTGTGATGTTGGATAGTTATAGTGATGTTGGATAGTTATATTCACTTTTGACATGCAGAATATTGGAGCGACCATTCAAAGAACTTCAACGGGCATATTTGGTTTCTTACATTCAAAAAGGATGAGAGTTTTTTAGAACGCGAGAATTTTTTTTATTTTATGTGTTTTTTATATGAAATTAAACTAATTTATATAAAATTTCTGTAAGATTTTTATGAAATTCTTGCGTTTTAAAGAGGCCTGACTAGTTTATTATTGCGCGCTTCATTCTTCTATCTTATCCTTGCAATCTAGGTTTAGGCAATTTAGAATGACATTTCGGTGTTGTTGGAAATTGTAACAATTGTGCCAGCGATTGAAAATCTGTATCATTTTATTTAACTCGTGTGTGCATTGTTCAATGTTTAAAGCTCGAAAGGGTGTAAAATCGATATCTAAAGCTCCGAGGGGTGTAAAATTGGTATTCCTCTACCAGAAGGCATATCTATCACTCAGAAAATGTGTTGTGCAAGATATTAAAATTAATGACCATGCATATCTGTCAACAAGAAATAAATATTACTCATAAATTTATGATGCCTTATTGTTGGCATATCAGTATCTTAGGAGGTCGTACGAGTACACTACTAGTGCAATGGAAAAATATTTTCTCCGGGAAGGCGCAACTGACGTTTCCACTACAAGGAGCCTATAATTGAACATTGAAAACATTGAATATTAACAGTGCTCCAACTGTGCTCATGTCACCACCAAATGGAGGGTGCGTGTATCTAGCTTCTTGTAGATATTGTAGAAATAAATAATTGTTGCAGCAGCCACCTCTTTCAACTCTCAACTGATGTTTACATTTCAAAAAGAAAAGTTGAACCGATCCACTAGAAGCTCTACTCCGTTTGGTGATGCCTTGTACCCTTGGTTCTTTTCTTAAAGTTGGCGAGTAGACTTTTGTCCAGGATGCTATGTTTTGTAATTCAAGTAAAGAAACTCGCACCCTTGTTGCTTGCACAAACAAGAAGGTAAATTTGGAAAATGGAAAAGGCCTAATATTGACCGCAAATTTATTAATCGGTCCATCAACTTTAAGCGGATTCACGTCTTGATAATAGTCTTTGCTCCACTAACGATCTGTGATTTCCGTGGCTCCACCATTTCCTGCTTCATTATACCGTTCGCCTTTTTGGTTGTTTGCCAAACCACTCTACACCCCCATGATTACATCCTCATGTTCACCAAATCATTTGTAAATGAAGCCACCATAATTCCAGAGGCTCCACTAGTACTAGTAGTACTACAGAAAAGCCGTCGATGAATCAAGGCGTTTTGTTCTTTCCCTTGGTCTCCAACTCTCAGCTTCCCTCGCAATATGGAAACGGCCCATTTTCTCCTGAGGTCAGCCACGCCATGACACCAGCATGAACACTAGTACTGTAATTTACAAATCCAGATCGTGACAAAGTTATTCAGAGATGGAGTATTTACAAGGTCAAATCATGACAGAAGCCTCAAGTTACTACTGGATCGCAAGAGACGATTGCGTGTCCTTTACGATGAGCACAGATTAACAGTGTTAAACAATGATCGAGGTGTAGACAAGTGCCGCCACGCATCATCGAGATATTGAAGACCCAAATGATACAGCGATCTTGACCTGGTAGCCTGTCTGTAGTGGTAGCTCCATTCATCATTCGCTGACACATACACTGAACTTACTCGCAGCAATTCTTTTTTCTTAGAAGTAAATCCAAAAGAGTTTCCGTAGTATATTAATGGCAGGGCATACTTGTGTGTGTAAAGCATCTTTTGCCCCCTCGCAAAGCTAAAAACTGGTACTCCTACTTTCCTTCATGCTGGTATTGCACGGGGACAAAGCATCAAACAGTGCCTCAAATGGTGGGAACGTGGTGGCTTCGATCTCCCTAATGGCGTACACTGTGACACAGTGCACGCTTTCTTGTTCGTTCTCCGGTCACCTTGATTAAGATGAACGAAAAGGCTTGGCTTTATTTGATCCCCTGGCCTGGCCACGCGGTGTCCTTAATTTGCAGATCGACAGCGCTTCATTCTTTTATGCGTTCCTGTATCCCCAAAACGCCACGACGCTAGCAACAGTCTTACGTGTCCATTGTTAATTAGTACCAGTACTGATTTAAGTAAGCATGAGGACGCTGCAGCGGTGTCCTATTCTCCGACCATTCCACTAATCCGACACTCAACTTGATCAGGAGCGTAACCATGGCCAGAATGCGAGATTCAGAAAATAACAGAGGTCTTTGTTTCGGAACTTTGAATCCGGAAAGTGTCCCCCTCCTAACACACACAGGATTTGCCGCCCTTTCTCTTGATTCCTGTTAGCAATCTTTAGCGGGTCTAGCATCATTGAAACAGCTCAGATACAATCATCACGCTTCGTAAGTTGGGAGTTGGCTCATCAAGTTGGTGTATACTTCTGTGTGTTGCTTCTCTCGGCCGTAGAGCAGTAGTAGATCGGTAGAGTAGTACCGTACCAGCATACTGGAGCGCAGTACAGATACAGAGGCAGCCCAGCGGACGAGCTTAGTGGTTACTGTATCAACTTCGGTGCACGGCGTGCAAGCAAAGCATGAGCCCGTCTGCCGGTGAACAGTCAAACGCACCTACCTACCAGGCTGCCGCCTTAACTAATTCGTTGGCAGGAAGTTGGCCAGCCAAGTCTCTAATCTGGCCTCTCACTTGCCGTCGTCCTCTCGAAGAGTTGCCTGCCTCTGGCTGCTAGCGCATGTTCCACTTCTGACCCAACAGTGCCGTTGCGCGGAGGGAGGACGGTGCGTGGCCTGTGGTCTTGCCTGCCTGGCTCTGCCTCTGGCTGCTGGCGCATGTGTCTCGCTGTTCATGGGGTACTCGTACTCGGAGTCCGTGGGTCGCAATAAATCGACGCGCCGCGGAAGTAACCGGAGGGAATGGAATGGAGCTGTGGAGGCGGAACCGAGGAGGACGGGATCACATGGCACGCCCGGCCGCGCGCGGAGGGCGCCATGCGGTGCGTGCCGAATTAAACGAAACCAACGGTCCCCCCGTAGCTTGGCGAGCGCCCCATCTGCCGTCTGCTCCGCGCTGTCCCTCCCCTCCCTCCCTCCCCGTGCGTCGCGCCGCGGCGCCATTTGCGGCCGTGGCCTGACTAGCCACGGCACGACGCGAACGTTCGGGGTTGGACGCGCGCGGTGGCAGCTCGCCGTCTCGAGCCCGGCCCCGCCCATGTGGCGTTTGTTTCCTTCTTCCTCTTTGTCTGCTCCTCCTGTGGTGCCTGATCGCCGGCTAGCTGTTGAGGAGACGATACGGTGGTGGGGTACACTACTGCTGGAGCGACATGTCTAATGACGCGACGCACGTTCTTCGGTCCTCGCGTTGCACCCCAACCCAAGGAACGACGTAGTGATCGTATTGTACTGGTTATTGTTGCCACCGCATCGCCATTGGGCACAACGTATGTACGTCGAGTCACTGCTTGTGATTGAATTCACGGGCTGATTGCTGTTGCCCGGAAACCTCACCCCTGCCGTACTCTACACTACTGCCCATCGCAGCCAAGTGGGCCGGAGACCGCGTGGGGCGCACATGTTAGAGCGGGAACGGCACTGAGCAGCGTGGCTGGCGATCTCGTCGCGTTGGTTTTAGATGGTACGTACGCCGACGACGTGTGTTCGTCTTTATGTTCAATGGGAATGGGAGCCAAGGGCGTGTACGCTCCCTTGGCATGTGAGCCTTACAAAGGTGAAATGCTACCAAGAAATTGAATTTCATTTCCGTTCAGATTCAGAGGTACTAGCATTAGTCTACTGAATCATACTGTTCAGATGTGGTAGTAGCAAATAGAATGCCAATTAACATTGCCGAACCGAAGCACCAGAGCAAACCCGTAAAACAGTTTAGTACCAAAAAGATGTTTATCACGACAGCTCGAAGACGAAAACGAACCCTTCAAAAACCAGCTAGGGCTCGTCAATTGTTCCCACTTCCCAGCCTCCAAAGCACCGTACATCCTGGTCACTGCATATCAAACTAAAGGCATGGGAACCAGACGAGCTCCAACCAGCAAGCATAGTAACGCAAAAGGGAAGCAAAGGGAACGCAAGATTAGCCTTTCAGCACAAACGAATACAACCACGCCAAATGCCGCAACGACAAGGAGCCATGGGCGGTCCTGGACCCCAAATTTCCTCATCGCTTGAGCTGGAAGCCAGCTCCTCCCCTTGCATGACCGAACAGCTTCAAATATTTATGTACGATCTCGTCGGAAACCACCCTTTGTACTCTACAAACTGAGCGAGACATGAAATGCAAAAGTCCGTTGGAAGTTTTCTGCTGCCAGTGACCAAATATGATTTCTCTTTTCATTACTGTAATGCAATGTAATCAAATCGCGGAAAGGGACCATGGTTACAACTAACCACTATCGTTTTCATGATACCTCTCAGCTCGCAACAAGTGATGTGACGTTGCCCGTGCACAAGCCTACTACTAGTCGGCTAAGGTTTGCCTTGGAGTATTAAAGGCCCTTCATCCATTGAAATGGGTTTCTCATGGACTACTCTTGACAACCAATTCAATCAAAAATGTGACCCGGCCCATGCTGGAACACCTGATACCCCAAAGCTGCATCTTACTATTCCCATAGGGCCATTAGGTCTTCAAGTCATCAGACATTGCAGAAGGTATACAGTGAGTCGTCAGAATGTCCTGAGTGGCAGCCTTCGCAGTTTTTGTCTCGAGGACAACAATCTGTTAAATCATATATCATCAGTTCAGACAACTAATCAACTGCACTCAAATAGGATCATGGCTGCTATGTGCTAAGTATTTTAGAACAATTTCTATCATGTGATGTGATAGGTCACAATTTTGATTCAATCCTGTATCATACCTATGGGTAAGACCACGGTCCATGTCCAATTTTAAAAGAGATGTTACTCACTTCCCTTGAGTAAAATGATCAAGAATACTATAATTTCAGGGGAAACTGTCCTAGCCCATATCAGTAATAGAGGGCGGCATTTGAAGTTCTTATAGAAGGAAATGAGGGAAGAACTAAAAGAAATTACCTGGTCATACTCGAGGTCAAACTTCAAAAATTCATCATCGCAATTTTCCACCATGGTCGCTAAATTCTTCAAGTTTTTTACCAGCTGTCCATTGACAGCATGTATCTACCGACAGTGTCACAATAGAGAGTTTGAATCACCACATTAGAAAAGACAAGGCATTAACAAAGTAATCCTTATTAGCCACTCCTTTAATTTTTATTTGATGACATGAGGACAACTTTCTTGCTAAAAACATAACGAATGTTGTCATAACATTATTATAAATTTAAAAACAGAGGGAGTAGCTTCAAGCCTTCGGTATACTCTCTCTGTAAGCAAATACATGATGTTGATTGAACTGGAAGCAATTCAATCTTTCATAGAGTAATATATCTGGGCAGGAAACTGCTAAGGAAAATAATGTAGTAACCATAGAAAGAGAATCTTTCATTACCTGCGTATTGACAATATCTTCATAACCAATATTTATGTCAGACACAAGCACCTGCAAAGGTACAATACAATGCATACATGCATACAAGTTAGAAGTCGAAAGAAGAAACCATTTAGTCACAACGATAAATGACTAGCTGAATCAGACTAGATTGACAGTTAACAGAACTTCAAACCTGTGACACCACCACAAGTTGTTCATCAGGTGATTCGGCCATTGCATGAAAATGCTTCAACAGCAACTTGACTGGTGCATCACATTCGTAGTATAATCCATACTGATACAAAAGAAACATTGATTAGCATAAAAGGCGAAGAACCAAATCCCCATCTCACACTATCTTAAGGATAAGCTCAAAAGGTTATAAATGAACTTTGAGTGATCTGTTCATTTTGGGTATACATAGAAGTAATATTAGGGCCGATCTAGATGTAGGAAATTGGACAGTTAAGATCTATTTTAGAAAGGGCAATTCAGGGAAGCTTGCAAAAACTTGGTCAGCAATTATACCCTAGCACTAATAGCTTCATAAAATGATAATCCAAGGGAAAAGCTTATCATAAGAATGTTCAGCTCACTAGAGTATCCGACTATCAGGATAGCAATGTAACATGTTAACACAGACAAAAGCTAAATCAGCAAATAAGCTATGTGGACACCTCAGATCGAAGATACGGAACAGAGACAGCTGCAAAAACAAAGCCAGCAACTATGTAATAAGATGGTGGTCTGCCCTTCACATGAGCTGCAATGAGTTGCTTGTGGGTTGCTAGTCTGATTTTAAATTCGTGGATTTTTGAATCCAGCAAGACTTTAACAAGAGCTTTCTCGTCAGTATATTTCTGAGAAACAAGGTAACTGAATCCTATGCGCTCACCATGTCTGAAAGGAACTGTTGAAAATGAAAGACAGTAAGAAAACAATTGTCTTCAGAATAACAAGCCAAACCAACAGATATGACTCCTTCAATCGAACTAGCAACAAGTACTATCAACAAAAGGCACAATATACATGATTCTTGGTTGCACTGTCGCATAGCAATATATAGGATGCTAACAGTTCTGTTACCCAAAGAATGGAAATGATTTTCAAGTATGAGGTTATATGACTAACCTGTCCCGTCATTAGCAATGTCAACACCATCAAAGCTAAGAATAATATCAGATGGTTTTAGGCATCCAGATTCTGGAGCAGTAGGCTCCACCCTCCTAACACGAACACCCTTTTGAATGGGTTTCATCCCCATTGCTCTGCGGAGATCAGGGTTTTCCATTTTCTGCCATTCTATCCCGAGGACAGGGAAGCCTAAAATAATACAAAAAAAAAGGATGGTTAATACTGCCATGGCAAATATTGATTATCCAAGAGATAGAAACATTATGGTAAGCATTATAGAGTTATTAATAACTTAACAGTCACCCATCATAATGATCTTGCCACTTAAATCAAAAGAACCAGGAAAGTGATCTATGGCACAGCCTATGGAACCTTTACTAGTGATTCTACTTCTGTGATTGTTGATGATTCATGGTAATTAACATAAATATAAATTCAGAAATGCAGGGAAAGGCTGCGTACAAAAGCCCAAAGTGGCCGGACCCTAAAGCAACAGTTACGTGCATTGGGTTGTCCTTTTTTTCTTTAATCAACATAAACATAAATAAATATCAATCATCAGATAAGAACATCATCAGAATAGTAAACAAGCCTTATATACGACCCAATGATAATGAGTAATAATGTTCAGAAGGTCACAACTCACAAGAAGTGAACAAGCCTTATATGCGACCCAATGATAATAAGCAATAATGCTCACAAGCTTACAACTCACAAGAAGTGATCTCCATACAAAGGTATATTTCTATTGAATGCCGATGCCAATATCATCAAACAAGTTCTAACTAGCTTATTTATGCAAAATAAGAAAAAGATGATGACCATGCTTGAGGAAATTAGTAAACTCAAATGAGGGATCATGCTATAGAAATACTTTCAGAAAACTTCCGCATGGTCTCTATTTGACCAATAACTCTACTTTTGTAATTCTTGATGTAGTTCACAAGCAATCAACACAAGCATCAAGTAGCAAGAATGATCAGGCTGGGAGACAATAAATCAGCCAAGGGGCAAACAATCCTTACGTGAGACCCACTGATATAGTAAATAATGCCTTGTGGGGCTATACCACGTAACCTCCATACAATGGCATATAGAATGATAGAGTATACATGCTATATGATCCAATAAGTTCTACGTATTAAACTAGCTTAACGGTTCAACATAAAAATGAAACAATGTACATATTGCTTGAGATAACAGGGGAGCAATCATGCTACAGAACTAAATGTATCTTCTGTACAATTATAGAAAAGGGCAAGTTACCTGTGTATTTGCCAGATTTCTCATAGTCTTGAATAAAGTGCTTAATAACAGGGGTAGGTATCACATAACCTATATTTTCTGCATCTTCATATTTGAGAGATTGAAAAGCTATACCAACACATTTACCCCTATCATTAAAAGCCGGGCCACCTGAATTTCCTGAATTGATAGCTGCATCTATCTATAAACAGATAAGTTTGTGAGTAGATATGTCATGATTTCTCTAAAGGTTAGTGCCATGTATTGATTTGACGGAACAATAACATTGGGAAAAAAAGGTACCTGTAAGCCGAGAAGTTCTGTAGAACCATGAACGTATGAAAGTATTTCTATCCTAGAGACCACTCCACTTGTCACAGATATAGTATCTCCTCCGATTGGATATCCAACAACAGTGACAGCGTCCTGAAGTGCAGGTAATGTTCCAAACTCAACCGGTGAAACTCCTTCCCAGAATTCATCATTGCTAACGGTTAAAAGTGCTGAGACGGATAGACAAGTATCATAAAAATAAAGCAATTGTAGCCACTACGCATGGGGACTCCAACCGTTGGGCTTCTATGATTTAGGACTTATCCCACATGTCATGCACCCGACCGGTCCCATATGGCATCCATACGGAATACTAAATCGTCAAAGCCACCACGATTGGAGTCCTAAATCGTCAAATATTCACAGTTTACAATGGAAAAACATTACAGGCATTGTCTGGCAGGGGGGAGAGAGAGAGAGAGAGAGAGAGAGAGAGAGCATACGCACCAATGTCGCACTCCGTGCCAATCGCCAGGACGGTGGCAAGGTACTTGGTGTCCGACCCTCGCTTCTTAAGCTTAACTTGGGTGAAGTGCTCGACCGAGTGAGCATTAGTGAGGACACGTCGGCCGCCAATGATAAACCCACTGCTGCTGGAACTGTACTGCTTCTTACGCTGCCACGGCAGCGAAAAATTGGGTGCCGTGTGCACGCAGAACACCTTCACCACCGCGTCCATGCACGGCACCACCCGCACCACCTCCTCCCAGCTCGCAGGGCCGGCCTCCACCACCGCCATCGTGTCGCCGCCATTAGCCACGGGCTTCAGCTCCCCACGGCGGGGCGGGGACACCGGACGATAGGTATCCGCGTCGGCGGTGGCTTCGTGGCGGCGTGACTTGCGGCCGCGCTTGCGCTTGGAGGAGGAGGAGGGGTCGTCCATGGAGGCGGTTAGGGCTTCGCGGCGGCGGGAGGGGAGAGGGCCGAGCCAAGGATCTCAAAAAAAAAAAAAAAGGACGATGAAGACGGTGCGGCGTGGCGCGCGCGCGCCAGGCGGCCGGTTACCGGTAAGCGGGTCCTGTTCGATTACGCTTTCGCTCTGAATTTACGTGAACAAGCCTTTCGTTTCACTTTACGTTACGTCGTACTAACATACACTGCTCCGTATCTGTTGTGCATTTTACTCTCTCTTTTTCTTTTCTTTTTTTGCGAATGAGTGCATTTTACTTGTCTATGGCTGATGCCTGATAAACTAGTACTCCCTCCATCTGTTTTTATTTGTCATCCTGAGTGAACACAGAAAGAAAGTTGAAAAAAATTATATGCTTTGAAAACGAGAAGAGAAGAAAGGAGATAGAGATATGAATGTATCGGAAATAGAGAAAATTGTATTAGAAAATAAGAATTACAAGTAAATGAGAAAAATATGAAGCATAGGATGACAATTAATTTCTAAGCTATATTTTCTCTATCATCATTCATCATATTGACTACAACTTATGCCTAATACTACTGTGACATAACATCCATTGATGCATTTCTCAAGTCATCTCTGAAAGGGATAAGCCGTCTTAACTGAATTTTTGTCTCTAATCCAATCAAGGAATTGTAGAGGCAGTACTATGAGTCTATGACTCGAACCTGTCATTACTGCCTGACCACATAGTTCAGCTTCTCTGCAGTGTGTTACTGCTAAGGCAAGACTGGTATAAAGTCCTCCTGAGAATTCCTCGTCTGTATCGTTACTGATCAACACACAACTCACAAGCGACCTCATGCGTTTTTTATGTGCCTGTGGACTGTGAAGTCCACACGGATGAATAATTGACTTAACCAGACCTCCTTTGAAATGGATCTTTCCAAGTCGACATTGGCATGATGTGCAACTCAGCTTCCATGTAGTACGTCTTACCTCTGTTAATTTGGATGGGACACTGCACAACTGTGATGCTTTCAAGCTTGCACATTGGAGAACAGACTTGTTAGGCTGAATTGTTCTCCTTCCTGAGAGTGACTTGTACCAGATCGTCCTCTCCATTTGTCTAGATGTCTCTACCGCAGCACAATGCAGCAGCCAGTAGGTCTTATCTTCAAGATTTTTATGTGGGTATGGAGGTCCGGAGGAGAACAACATTACATAGCATTGGACCAGATAGCAATGTTTGCACCAATCTGAAAGTGCCAGGGCAGATTCACATTCGCAAGCGCCATTAGTCACGTGATCCTTTGTAATCTTTCTTTGATCTGCTTCACTGCATGCATGTCAATTATTTGCTGATTGGCTGCCTGCAAAAGCTAGCTAGCTTTTCTCTAGTTGGGACGATCTGTCTGGTGATTTGGCATTTTGACCTGGGATCCCACCGGGGCCAAAGGCCTCTCATGAGATGCCAATTTCATGCAGAAATGGAAGAAACTAGAGGTGTATTAAACGTGAGGGCATACATTTGCAAGCAGTTCCGTCCTTAGACAGCTGCGAGGCACTCTCTGCCTGCCATTTTGCTCTGACCAGAGCACAGCAGATTCGGATGATTGGTAGGAGTACTATCCAACCGGAGATGGCAATCCAGATGCACGGAGGCTATACAGATTCTGATGATCATTCAAGGAGCAGCGTGAACTCAAAAACGTGTATCTTTTCATAGGGAAAAAAAAGTATTCTTAGAAGCAAAATTACTCTTATATCCAATGCTCTTTCAACCAAACTGATTTGGTTTCGTCGAGAATCCAATATCCATTCCCGGCCTTGATGGTGTCCAGTTGCTCAGACTTTTCAATTTAATTCCGCTCTCCGTAGCACTATGTCGTCCTCATTGGAGTATTTTTTTTTCCACAAGGAGAACCTATGTTGCTGCGATGAATATTCCCAGTTGCATTACTGGGAGCCCGCACTAAATCCACGCCCATATTTTGATGTCTCTCTCCTGCAGGTTACTGTACTTGCTTACAAAGAGGTTCTCATGCAAGTTACCAAAACATTGAGAGAAGGCCAGGAAGTACATGTACAGTGCCTTGTGATCTTGAGTCTGTATCCGTATCCATTACGTATCATATCAGTTAAGCCCATACTTCTATTTCCGTTTTCACTCTCACAGCATCTACATTTCGTATCTGTGTCTAATGGACTGCAGACATGGGAGGATCAGGCGTAGCAAGAAACACGGAAAAGATAGACGCAGCATGTCATCTTCTGTTTGGCACGTTATGTGTTAACTATAACAAAAGCTATACATGAGGATACGTTGCAGCATACCGAGAATAAATGCCTCTCAAAGCTGTAGACAAGCAGATGGGTATGGAAACATGCATGGGAGGATTGCTCGTACGCTTCTCTCCCCCGAAGGCACGCCTTTTTCCTCTATCATGAAAATTAAAAACAGTTCTGATTTTTTAAGGCTATCCTTTCAGAATTTTTTTACCATTATGGTCTGATGTACCAAGAAAATGGAACCGGTAACTCACCGTCCGCATTCAGCCATGCATATCACCAACAAGCAAGTAGGGTAGGAGAAAATTATTGAGGTGAACTAGTGCCTATCCTTGTCGACGATGACCAAAGCCTGGCCATGCTTTTGGGGGTTCCTAGGCGAGCAGGCCAGCGGGAGGCACAGCCTCGCTGATCATTAGCTCTTGCAGGATGCGCCCCCATTTGCCATCAATTCCAGATCGTGATAAGCTCAAATCTCCAACGAAGTTATCATGCATGCAATGATGGAAGATTGAGACTCGTAGGCCTCTGCTGCGATTGACCGATGGATTGGATGCACGCGTAAGTTAGTGCATGTGTGGGTCAAAAGGTTTTTTGGCTGAGCGTGGTAAGGTGGTGCTGGAAACTGGAGAAATCTAACCGCATAATTGGAGGATCAACTTTTTCGATACAGTGACCCAGCCAAATAGATGCAGCTTCCATGAGCAAAATATGGAAATATTTTGAGGTTTCTCTACATTATAATCTAGAATCTGCTAAAACCAGTTTCACGGGAGAAACAAAAACTTTTGTCTTTTCGAGAAACCGAATCCTTACCAAACGCGGGACTAGACTAAATTTCAGTTTCTAACAAGATATTGTCATTTTTATCATTATATCTTATTATCTGATTGAAATGTTAGTGTCGTAGGTATGTTAGGATCTACTCCAGTACTGTACTACTGGACACCTTTCACTCCCTGCATGATTTTGCAAATGCATACAGATACTGCAGATCTGATTTGGTTTCAATAACAATATTATTGGGAGAGTGGTGGTCCAGTTTGTCAGAACGAGGGGGAGTGATATCAGCAGGCAATTTCCCCATTCCCTGCTCAAGGATGCAGAGTAGTGCAGGTGCAGCACGTCTTGTTGGCCTAATGGCCTTATTAAGGGCCACACAGACACACTGGCGCCTCAGTGACATCACTTGGGGTCAAGAGACCGATGGAGAATCGATGCACGGCCCCTGCCTGTGCACAAGTTCATGTTATTCTGTGGTTGTATGATGCTGTTCCGGAGCCATCCGATTCGATCCAGCTATCCTGTATGTGCTGGAACCATCATTTGACCTCTGTTTCGCGAAAGCAAGGTGACTCCAGTCCACTATACGCATGTAAAGGTGATGCATATGCCGCTGTAAATTGGTCATGGCGAACAGCTCTAGAAGGACCTCAAGCTCAGCAAGATTCAGAGAAATGTGAAGGTAATTTCCCATGCCCGGACGAAAAAATAGGCCCAATTTCTGACCACCGATTTAATGTGCCAGCAATAACATGTTAAAAATTCGAAGTTTCATAGGAGTATACACGAATAGTGGAGAATCTGAATACAGTTCTGGGCAGACGTAGGCAGTGATGGGCTCATGGTCCATATCTAGCACGTTGTATGAAGAGATGCAATTTGCTCGCACTGTAGCACGGAGAGAGAGAGAGCGCTGTATAAAGCTAAAAGCTGTGGTTGCTTCCCCGTTGGTGGACTACACAAGCCACAACCAGTAGCAGAGTGATCAAAAGTGGAGTCTATGAGAGCAAGAAAAGGAAACACCTACTCCTACATCCATCGTCTAGCTTTCCATCAATCTCTATATTCTAAGCCCTTCGGGTAGCTTCAATCAAGTTCGACATCAGCATGCAGTGTCTAATGATCATCTAGTATAAGTGAAGGAAGCGACGCAGCTGCTAGTGCAAGTGCACAACAACTCAGCCGGTTCAGGGCTCTCTGGTTCGCGCCCATAAGCTTCTCTGCTTGTCTTTCTACTTCAAGCTGCAGCTGCCATGGAGGAGCAGCTTAACCCGCTCGCCCTGACGCACCTGCTGCAGCACACGCTGCGCAGCCTCTGCACACATGACGACTCCCCGTGGGTCTACGCCGTCTTCTGGCGAATCCTCCCCAGAAACTACCCGCCCCCAAAGTGAGACATTGTTCACTTCAATCTGCCCTCACTTTGTTATAGTTTGACAGAGAAAGAGCACGGGAATCTTGCTCCAAATCTTTTTCATCGTCCAGAGGCAGAATCTTGGTTTGGGTTGGTGATTTGTTTAGCTTTTGTTCAGATGGGATCTCCAGGGTGGCATGTATGACCGGACCAGAGGGAACAGGAGGAACTGGTACGGTCACATACAGGTTTTCTCCTCTCTGATTTCCTACAAGTTTTAAGTTTGTTTGTACGTGATTCCTGAGGGTGCAAAATTTCTTGTAGGATCCTGGCATGGGAGGATGGATTCTGCAACTTCGCGGCCTCTGGTGGTGACCACGAGGGCGCAGCTGCTGCTGCCGCCGCCGCCGCCGCCGCCTACACGGAATGTGATGCTGCTGGGCAGGAGGAGCTGAAGGGCTTGCAGCCCGAGCTCTTCTTCAAGATGTCCCACGACATCTACAACTACGGTGAAGGGTAAGTTAAACACGATGCTTACCCTGATTGATTGCTAATCAGCCACAACGGACATGCTAATGGGCAAGCTGCTTATCGGGTTGCAGACTGATAGGGAAAGTGGCAGCTGACCACAGTCATAAGTGGGTGTTCCAGGAGAACCAGGAGCAGGAGATCAACCTCATCGCCTCTTGGAGCAGCTCTGCCGATTCTGTAAGCATCTCCTCAACCAACCAATTAGGGTGATAATAAGCAGCACACCCATTGTAAGATCCTAAGATTACATAACGCTAATGAGAAATCAATCACGCTTCTTTCTACATGTGGTTTGTAATTTGCAGCTGCCTAGGACATGGGAGGCTCAGTTCAAGTGCGGCATTAAGGTACGTCGACAAAATTTCATTAGCCACTTCGAGTGGAAAGCGTAGCATGCCAAAGCTGTACGGCCACATCGATCTTTTATCGTTCTCCTACAGACCATTGCCCTGATCGGCGTCGGAGAAGGCGTCGTGCAGCTTGGCTCCATGAAGAAGGTAGTACACTGATACTCCAGCGTCACTGTGTGATTGTCTTGGTGTCCCTGATGTCACGCTTACTCGCACTCATCCCAGTAGCTTTCATGCATGGGCAATAAAACGCACGAGCTGTGAAGCAAATATGCCTGTGACTTGTTCGTTGGAATGCACGCAGGTGACGGAGGACTTGAACTACGTGGTGATGCTTCGCCGAAAGTTCGGTTACCTGGAGAGCATTCCGGGAGTGCTGCTGCCGCACCCGTTGTCAGCAGCGTTCCCGGCCGGCGGGTGCGTCGGTGGCCCAGCGGACGTCGCCTGCTGGCCGCCGGGACCCGTGCCGCCGGTAGAGTTCTACGACCCCTACTACGCCCAGGCCACGCCGTCGCAGACGGCGGCCCAGATGCACATCGTGCCGTCGATGAGCAGCCTGGAGGCGCTCCTGTCCAAACTGCCGTCCGTCGGCCCCGCAGCGGCCTGCGCCGGCGGCACGGCCTGCGTGGCCAAGGAGGAGGTAGACGCCGCCGAACGCCACGGCATGGACGACACGGCGGCGTGTAGCGGCTCCTTCGCTGTTGGCAATGGCGACGAGAGCACCGGCGCTGCTCATTCCGCCGCCACTACTGCCGCCGTGTCGTATTACGTTGACGTCGCGAAGCCCAGCGAGGGCTTCTAGCCTGTCTGTCAGTCTCCGTCTCAAGCCCGTGCTATGCATGCATGCGCTGATGATCGATCAGCTGTTCTACGTAGGCGCCGAGGCAGGATTCAGGAACGGTAGTACGGAGTAGTATTACGTAGTACTAGCTGCAATGTGTTGTTCTAGATCACGCCGCGTTATATACTCAAGCTTTTCCACTCTACATTAGTAGTAGTATTTGGAACCAATAATGTGCTTTTCAGTTTGTTCTGTGCTTGGAGAGCAGTCGTGCGGTGCGTACACGCGTACCGGATCAGACAAGCCGTACGTTGAGAGGTGTCACACCAAAGTTTTAGAAACAGGCTTCGATCTGATTTACAGTTAGATAAAAACCGATCGATTAACTGTTAAAACCGATCGATTAGTCAAAATTGCTATAAGTGCCAAATCAACCTATCAAACTGAACCGTTTTGCCCGAAAACCGATCGTCAGTTTCTAAAACTCTGGCGGCATGACATACTGCAAACAGCGGTTATTCGAGAACGGGTGGTTAGTACCGTTGCCGTTGGGTGCGTGCTAGCTGACGCAGGTTCGAGCGCGTCTCACCGGTCACCCATTTTCTTATTTTGTGTCTTCTTCTCCGTCGCGCATCAAATTTCAGCGGATTCCGATAAAAAGGACATGCTCTTGATATTGCATAGAGTTCTAGTTTTTGTTCAGTGTACGTGGGATAGGTGGATGTAGGAGGTGAGTAGATGTGGATGAGTATTGTGCACCAGATTCTAGCGGACTTTCGATGATCTTAAAAGGGACGTGCTGTAGAGTTCTAATTTTATTTAATGTACGCAGAATAAGTATGTGTGAGGTGTGGGTAAACGTGTGTGCGCAGATATTGCAACTATCCAATAGGAGATGACTAAAAAAACAGCGGCTATTCGGCTCCGATCTGCTGCCGAAGAATGTCCGAATCCATCGCAGCAGCTGCAAAACTGTTGCTCAATCGAGCAACAATTCAGCGTTGCTGAAGCCAATCGGCCAATCCCATTGAAATATTCTTGCACCAAGCTTTTGAGTTTTGCACCACCACGTTCTTCGCTGACACCTTTCACCCGCCTTGTCGTGCTTGCCGCTGTGCGCCTGTCGCAGCAGAGTCACAGGAACCATGATCTGATTCTGAATAGTATCGTGCCCGAGCACAATGAAGAGAGTTACTGAAACCTGCGTGTAAACCTGTCAATGGTCCCAAAACCAGGACCAATTCCACACCAAACCACTACGGCAGTAACATTTAGTTTAACCCACAACAATCTATCATTTCACATGAATAACTCAAACCAAACTGAACCAAATAAAAAATAAACCCAATCCACACCGATCCACTCCTCAAACTGCAAAATTGGAACCGGTTTGACACCGTTAGCAGGAAATGGTTCTCAGTTCAATAAAATGTAAACGTTTTAGGTTTCTCAAGAAAAATAGTTGCGCATGGGATTTGAGAAATGGAGCATCTCCTTTCCAATCATCAGCGGTCGTCCTCAACGTGGGTGGGCACGAAGCAGGCCCCGTTCGTCGGACCGTCCCTCATCGTAAAAGAACTTGGTTAACTCTTCCATCTGCAGGTCCACCTTGGTGAATGCGGCCACAGCGAGGTATGCGTACTGCGTCTTGCGTCGAGCATGTTGTGGATCTCGCGGTTCACCATGTCCACCTCTAGGTTCACCTAGGTAGACGGCGGCGTGTGGACGACCGGTACACGTCTTCTACGGTGAGCGCTCGCTCGAGGCGGAGGAGCGCGGCAGCTGCGAGCCTGCGCGACAGAGCAACAAAGCAGAGGGCGCGGCGGCGCGGAGGCTATGAGAAGCAGTGACGCCGAGGCTGTGAGCTCTCGAGGTCGTGCACGCATGTACCTGAGTTTTGGCTGCCCTCGCCTGGCATCTATGGCGCTGCCCTCGCCTGGGCGCCGCGCGCGCGTTCCCGAAGAGCGCCTCCACAGGCGAGGCACATCGGTTCCGGCGCTTGCAGCCTGCGGGACCTAATCGACGGCTGCTCGAACCAGCGAATCGGTTTGGGTTAAAACTTTTTGGAACCGAAATTTATCCAATCCAAACTGATTTCATTTTCCAACCAAACCAAACCGATCCCTTTCATATTCTGAACTGTTTTCAACCAACCCAAAAAGAACCGTAAAGAAACCCAACTATTAAAACCTGTTCGGACCCGAACCATCGACAGATTTAGCTGCGTGGCTGGCTGACGTGGCGGTACGGGATCGGCGCGATTCAACAGAAATGATGACGAGATCGATGGGGGGCACAGTGGTCTCGGTTCTAGAGGGTTCCGCATTACTGGCCAGCCACTCCCCCGGTCTGCCGGTGGAGCGGTGACGCGTCGCTCTTGGGCGGACGCCGTCGCTGCGGACGGCAAAACGTAAAAGCGCGCAAGACGAATTACGACGAGCCGGCCAGACCCAACCAACCGCCGGTGACAGTCGGGAGGTACAACGGTGAACCTGCATCTTTTGCAGTGCTAAGTTTTACTCTCACAAATTGTTTCCCCCACACTTTCTTTTTGAGTAAATAAACTGAATCCTAGTGTGTGTTTTTTCTCCTTACTGTACCCTCTCATGGGCACCGAATTGCTCCCAAGTAAGGCCTGAAAGATCAGTTCCATGCATGATTGAAATGTACAGGGCATGGCATGAAAACAACAAAACTGTGGGCCATGAAGCAGAAAAGGATATAGGACATGTACATTTTTCTTTTTGTCGCAAATAATGGCAGGTACTCTGCCTTTTCATTTAAGAAGAATGGAGTTCAATTTACAAGAGGTAATGCATGAAAATTACAGGTAAGGTAAACTATGTACCACTATGTACAACTGAGGTAAGAAAAGGATATATGACATAGGAGTACTTATCTATTCTTTAATTGATATCGTCGTTGACTTTTTATATTTAATTTTGATTATTTGTTTTATTTAAAAAAATAAATTTTTTATATAATTTGTTGTAATTTGATTTATTATTAGAGTTAGTTGAATCATAACTTAAAATTTTATATATTCAAACAATTTTTTAATAAAACAAATAATATAAATTGAATATAAAAATTAACATTGACATCAATTAAAGAACAGAAGGAGTACATCATAAACACTCAAACCATGATCAGGTTATTGCCCGCTTTATTCTGTCTCGATGGCTTCCGTTTTGTCTAGTTTTTCTATTAGAAAATATAGGGGCTCATTGTATGGTGAGATTGGCTGTCAATGCTTTACTCGCTGGCCCTCCAACGAACAATGGATTGAGACAGGGAGAGTGAATGTCTGAATGATAGCAGTTGTTGCCATACTAGTTAAAGACCAAAAGGCATTTTGGCCCCGCTTTATATTAAAAGCGATAGTGTCACAACACAGTACTTGTCGGGGATACCAGCTTACAGGACGATACGTTGTCAACAAAAACTCCTAGCGCTTTAACCCCTCACCAGTCTGTAAAGCGTCTTCACCGCTCGCTAACTATTCCCATTCTTACACCCGTCTTGACATTCAAAAGTTTCCCCTACACATTGATATCAACTCACATCATAAACACACTACCAAAAGACCGTTGGTAGTGTTTGAAAATTGAGAAATAAGGAGTAGAATTGGGATTGAAAAGTAAATAAAAAGTTAAGATTGAATAAGTGGATAAACAAAGAGTTCAGATCTTCTTCTTTATTTTCTTATCCTAAACCCAGCCCCTATTTCCCTGTTGCCAAACGACAACGAAGCGGTACAGGTACCTGCAGCGGCAGCTGTGGCTGTTCCTTATAGCGATTCAACTCAAGCGCAGTTCAAAAGTTGCAGCCGTAGCTGCAGCAGCAGCACTTTGTAGCTCAAAAACAGGCCCATAGTTTCAGAAAGGATTAATTTGATTCATATCATTACAATTTTGTAAAATTTGATGCAAAGGCTAACGACTGATTAATATTACTCTTACTGTATTGAACAATCATTCATGACGAGTACGGAACGCTTAGGCATGAACACAGACTCTGTACCAGTAAAAACAAAAAAAATCTATTATTAGAACAGGTAGATTGATTGTAACTAAATAGGTTAGAATTTCTTATTTACCTGATGAATCATTTCCTTAAAACCACATATAATTTTTTTTTGTAAAATGTAGATTAATTGCAAAGTAGAATAATTTGACCCACTGGGCTGCGCTTGCTTCGTCAGCTGCGGCCTTCTGAACTCATCACGACAGCTCATATTGCGAGTCTGGCTAGCCCACGCGCAGGACACGGCTCTTGGGCGCAAAGCGTCGCGCGCGACGCAGCAGGTGCGACTGGTCCAGCGGCCCAATGACAATTTTTTCGACGCGTCCGCAAATGCCTACATTTGAGACCGTGAAGGAATAAGAACCCATTGATTTTGCTCCCTCCTCATGCCATTAATCATTGTGCAAACAGCGATCGAATGATTGCGATGTAATTTAAATATTAGCTCTTATCGGCGCCATGCCATTGCTGCTCTGAGACTAACTGCACAGTGCAAAAGATAAGGCTGAAGATCGCGCGAACACAGGACGATGCTGCATGCCCGTAATTGATCTCACAGTAACAATGCACTGTGTGTTTCAGCGTAGATTGAGCGACGACAATCCTTGCATGTTGATGCGCCACTGTTTCCCTTCAGCTGCAGTCACAGTGATCCCTTCTGCGCCACTTCTCTCCCTCGTTGGCATTGGCACAATCACAGTGGGAATCCACCTCAGCCTGTTGTGCATATCTGTTGGAGAAGCTGGAATCTGTACAATCACGGTTACTCGTACATCATCAATCCGTTGCTATTATAATAATAACCAATTCTCATAAGTGGAGTCCGTTCCCGCTTTTATTTGTTGCGGTTTCTTTTCAGCTAATGGCTCATCAGAAAGTGCCTTGGCACGGAAGAAGAATTAGTGTTTGACGTCACGCGCCTTTAACTAGCACTTCGCGTCTGAAAAGTGCACGCAATATAGTATCAATCCCGGTGCAAATTGTCAAATCCGTGTCGGGTGGAATGGCTCTGCCCTTTGCGTTTTACACTACCCGACGTTTACATCTACCTGAAAGTTCGTTAAAGTTTTTGCGGCCTTTCATGCCACGGCCTGCCCCCAAAATGCTCCCGACAAAAAGGGCGCTTGCGCGTTGATCGAACCTTAAAAATACCTGGCGAGCCTGTTCTTCAACTCTGAACATGTGCTGATTACACAAAACAAACATTGTACTCAGCACTCGGATTAGGATATACGATTATACGGTTAGTGGCCACCTGCTATCGCACTGATTAGAGACAGCGAGCATAGTTTACGTCCCTGCATCAACAGTCCTCTAGTTATTGCGGTCGTCGTCGACATGCTGCATTAGTACCGCACTATGTCGTCCTTGCTTGATTCGTACCGCTACGTATGATTTGTGTGAGACTGTCTGCCGTTACCAGCGTATAGCCGTCCTGTTTGTTGATCAGGTGGTCGTATAAGAATGCAGATTAGTGCACGTGCCTCCATCGTGGAGAACATTGAAACCCACCAGAGCGCTGGGCTCTCTTCCTGTCTGGACACAGGCTCCAACTGCTGAACGCTTGGGTCTGTCTTCTAGTGACTGCACAACCGCACTATGCTTTGTGTTTCATTCGTTCTGCAACTTGTGATTTTTTTTCTGTCTCTGATGCTGCTCCATGATGTGAGCTTCAATTCTGGTGATCGTAGTTACAGACACTTGTCTGCATGCTTTCGACATTTCTGCGACCGAACATTCATCTCAACCGTTTCATCGATTCGACGGTTTTAAATATAACGAAGATGTAAATTACAGAGCAGCAAATAGAAAATCCGCTTATGAAGTGATTGCAGCCATGGCTGGGCCAGCGGCCAGCTTGCACAGTTGAGCCATCAGGCCATCACGAACGCGGGACCGGGGGTCGTTAATGCAGGAGGAGCAAGTAGCGGCGACAAAGGCTGGCATGGGAAGCGACGGATGCTATTTACTGACCGCTGGTTATCTGTAGTATAACGAGTTCTTTTGGTGACTGGTGAGGAACAGAAATTGTACTACGATGTGTGGTGAATGTCGCTGCTGTTCTCTTTCAGCGTTGCTTTTGGTGTTTGCTCGCGTCATGCGAGACGGGAACGGCGACCCAACGTCAGGTACTCTACTCAGGTGCTACCTTTCAAGTGACGGAAAGACCATGTGGTGATGCGGAAACTCCTGATAAAGAGATCCGTCACTCGAATTCAAGTTGGAGGTAGAGCGGGTATTACTGTAAATTTGCATATTTGTCTCGTAAAATATATATTAGTGGCTTTTACAGATTATTGATATTTTTTTAACGGTTTAATAATTATCCGCCCACAAAGCCCACTGAACAAGCGATTATATTCGTTATAACACGTAAAAGCTCGCATTTTTATTATATTTATTTTACTTATAATAAATTGCATAAAGTTGTTTACTATTATTTAAAATATTTTTCAATAAATTTTAATAAAATTCGTTAAAATTTTATAGTGTGAACGTGAGGTTTTAATTCTGAGGTTCAACTTTAAACTCATAGAACAAGTAAAAAAATCATGATTTTAAAATTACTACTAATATTTTAAATTAGTCGTATATGTAATAATAAAGTGGTAAATTGTGTTGAGTGTATAAGTTATTAGATTTCTGCAATGATCGTATATTTTTTCTATATCAAACTATGCGGTTCGCAGGTTCTCGTAAAGCTCGTATATTTGATTTGCAGCTAACTATGCGGTTTTAAGGTGAAACAGTAACTTGAACTCCAATACATCAGGTAAACTTGCCTCCCTAAATCCACGAAAGGTGAGTTTTTACATCCATCGAGATGTTGATGCCAACTCGTGGTCGCATCACCAAAATAATCATGTTCCATCATGCAGGACAGATGCTGCGCATGCCACCGCCTGGGTGAGGTGAGTGCACGGTGAATCGGAGACTTCGCTGGCTGAAAGCAGCGAGCAGAGCCGGGCTGAAGTACATCCGGCCCCAGCTGCCGCCCGCCACCCACCACTGTCCGGCAGGCCGACGGCCGGGAAGCTCCGGTCCCAGGCCTACGTGTCCCTCTAAAGCTTGCCGGGGACCCAGCATCGCGTCTGAGAGTCGGGACCGTGTGTCCCAATCGAGTCGAGTCTGGCAGGCCGTCCATGTCCCAAGTCCCCACCGGTGTTTCGCTGCCTTTAGCTCGGCTGCTGCAGCCGTGACCATGTTCAGTCGGCACGGCATTCCCGTTACCGCTTGCTCGGGCATCGGCTCTTGCCTGTGGACCTGTGGTACCGCGCCGTGCGGTGCTCCCCTGTCGTGACGCTGGCGCCCACGCTGACTGTGACGCCGAGAGGCATGGATAGGGCAACGACGGCGAGATTTCGCCGTGCCACGAGCGCTCGCTCTCGCGCCCGCGTCCAGGGAAGGTCTGTAGCTGCTAGCGGCCGAGCGATGCTTGCCGCTGCTGTCGCGAAGCGCGCGCATTGTCGTGCACGGGCGGGACCGGCTGATGCTGGACGCCGCGACCACGAGATGGGAGGCGGAACAGCCTCCCTTGCTCGCAACTCCATGTGAAAAGATCTTACAACGGGACATGGGTTAGCGACATAATAGGTTGGTGATGGAACCGTACGAATGTTGGATCATGCGACTGGTTGAGTCGGCATAATCAGGGGCGAATAAACGTCAAGCATGTCTAGACGATGGTTGATACTGGAGGTTACAGAAACTGAACTGGTGATTTTTCACCTTCCTCTCGGACTCTGGTTCAGGGGATCACTGATTAACCAAAGCATCCCTCTCATGTCTCTGGAACAAAAATGGTCGATCACGTCGCGTTCGTCATCTCCCTCGTGTATGCCCACGAGTCCACGACCGTTCGCCGCCGGGTCCAAGCAAATCAGCAAACCGCCATACACACGCTGATGTGCCCGTCTGCTCACTGCTCGTCCACAGTTACACCTGCCGGCCCCGTGGAAACTGCCACGGGCAAGCAAACGGGCACGGCTTGCGCCGCGACGGTGACGTGTCTCTGAGCGCTTCCGTGTCCGTGTCAGGGGTGCCAGAAGCCACGGATCGTCCAACGCGCACACCCTGGCACCGGATCAGTTGCCGGCACGCCCCGGACCGGTTAGCTAGGCCACCACCGCCGTGTTCATCCGGATAGGCAGATCGGTGACGGCACAGGGACCGCGAGGAGAGGCGATCCGTCTCCGTCCCGACGCGTCCGCGCGCTACCGGTGCGTGACAAACACAAAACATAGCGTGGCACTACCGGCCAGGTAGGCGGGCGTGTGTGGCTCTGCCGATGCAACCCCTGCCAGCGAAGGACCTGGCCCGGCATGCCCGCGCGCTGCTTTTGGGCGGGCACCGAGTCCTTTGGCGGAAAGGAAGCCGCGGAATAAGCACCGCCAGCGAAGCCAAAGGCAAGCAGACATGGACGCATGTGCCCTGCGAGGAACAGAGCCCGTCACTGGGAGAGCAAAAGCCTCGTGCGGATTGAACCGCCCGCGGTGGCCATTGTACGAGCTGGTCCTTCGTGCTCCCCGGCACGGAGCACGGCCACGCTATCCGTCCGGTGTCCGAATCCCACATGCGAGTGACCCGTGGATCAAGGACGCGAGCATGGAGTAAAGCAGGAGCTCGGCACCAAGTAGACTGCACCGAGTTGGCGTTGTTTACATCGTCTTTCTCGCAGGTCGCTTTTCGCTTTTCCCATGGATCGTTGCGGCCATGATGAGTGCGCTCACGGGCTCCCCATCTCCACTTGTTCCTCCTTCCCGGCACACCATCATGAGCTCGGTGACAGCGGCCTCGCTCTCGTCTTTCCACTGGCGACTGCCAAGCAGCAAACCCAGGACTCTGACTCCGATCCATGTGGCGCTTTTGCATGCTGGGGTACCTTTGTCCGATCAGTTCTGGTCACTCGCATGATCTCATCGCTGGAATCTCTGAGTCTAGGGCTGGTTTATTCACTGTGCTACTGCACCTGATGCTCCGGGTGTCCTGGCTGTTGACTGTCGCAGAGTCCCTGTTAAAGCAAAAGGCTTGGTCGTGTCGATCCAAATCCAATAGCTTTGGGACTGATTGTGCGGTTCTGCGTGGTGCCGAGGCCCGGCGACCGCCGTATACCTGCCTGCGCAAGCGGGTCGTTGTTGGTCACACTGGATCCTGCCTTGTTTTGACCGTTTTCAGCGAGTCCGTTTACCGTGGCTAGCTTCAACTCCCTGACACTTTTTTGACTGAAGAATTTGTTGGATATTGATGTTGCTACTTGTCGGGTCGTATCCCGAGTACTTACGGTTCGAAGTTAATTTACAGCTCATCAAGAACAACTGATATATACTTTTTACAGGCTCAAAGAAAGATTCTCGCAATGTTTTACGGAGCTCAACCAGAAGGTCAGACGCATCAAAAACAAAAGTCACCCCGACTCTGATAGGATCAGGGGTAATGTAACAACAAGGCTTGACTGTCTGATTGCTAAGTAACTGACTTATTTTTCGACTTCAAGGTCAGACGACCAACCCGTAACAATGCCCTACCGATACGGACAGAAATTTCTGTAACTGTACAGAGGAGACAGTGAGATAAAACAAACGGTAAAATAACTTTATCCTCTCTCAACCCTGAACAGGAAATAGGTGAAGAAAGACAATTGGCGCTAGTGGACCGTCAGGCGCTAAAGAATCATCAGGAGATCATTCTCAAAGATACCGTCGGCTCTATCCGTCAGAGAAAGCCCGTTTACATGAGAGCCAAGTTTGGTGACGACCCGGTCGTCAGAGAAAACTCTATCCCGTGAGGATCAAATTTGGCTGCGCCTTACCTGTCAGAAGACATCCAGTTCTATGAGCATCAAGTTAAGTTGCGGCCCTCACCCGTAAGAGAGCCGTCCGTTTTGCACCGCTCTGTAACTCTTATCTAGCCTTTATATAAAGGCTCGTCGGGACCTCCGTAGAATCGGGGGGGGGGGGGATACAGTAAGAATTAAAGATTAGTTCGACACATTTACATAGGCGCGCTAGAAACTCTATCTGTGGAAAGCCTTTTTATCATTGTAATACACTCGATTATACATGAGTTTATCACCTCTAACTTCTGAACATATAGTATTACACCTCGCGGTGACCCGAATTATGTTAAATTCTTAAGACTATCATGAATTAGGCCATATCGATTAAGACAAAGAAGTGCACTGTACCTCTTCGATCGTATAAATTTGTACTGCGTCGATACACGGAACACCGACACAACTGATTTCTTTTTAGAATTTTAGCCTCTCTATGCATAAACAAGCTCACTTTTTCAGTGAACCTGAAACCACAGAGCAAGCCCTCAAAGGTTAAGACCGCTCAAAGAGGCGTAATCCAGAGAAGAGGTTAGGCATCAGCCAGATTAACACTGTGAAGAGGAAAGGGAGCACAAGGACCCAACAAGGCACTTAATGCGACAGCAACCTTGCGGGCCCTGTTTGTCGCCGGATATGCTCCACCCGTCCACATCAAATCCCCAGCATTAGCGCATAATGCGCTGCACCGAACGGGACCCCGTACGACTTTTCTATCGTTTTCCATCCGAGCGAACTAACAGTGTGTTTGGTTGAGCTGTGAATCGTAAAAAAATTACTGTAAAATATAAACTGTAAGAAAGCTAAAAGCTGTTTGGCTTAAAACAGCTGTGAAGTTGTGAAACTGTAAGACAAATATATATAATATATAATATAGTTTATAATTATTATATAATTATATTACATAACTATAATAATATATAATTATAACATATATAGTATTATATATATTATAAATATAATATAATATACAATATAGATTATAATTATATAATTATAATATAATTATAGTTATATTACATAACTATAATAATATATAATTATATATTAATTGTAATTATATAATACAATTATAATTATATATTACTA
>BCLG01002171.1:58896-80575 GCA_001602295.1 Zoysia matrella
AAAAATATAATATATTATATAATATAGATTATAATTATATAATTATTATATAACTATAGTTATATTACATAATAGTAATAATATGTAAATATATATTACTGTAATTACAATTATACTTTTATTATAATTATATATTACATAGTTATAATTATATCACATAATTATAATTATATAATATAATTATAACTATAAATACCTATATATCACTATAATTACAATTATATATAATTATATTATCTAATTGCAATAATATAATATAATTATAATTATATAGTAATATATAATTATGTATAATTACAACTATACATAATATATAATTATAATAAAAATATATTTATATGTAATTATGTAATATAATTACATATTATTATAATTATGTGTATAAATAATTATAATTATATTATTATGATACAATTATAATTATATTACATAATTGTAACTGT
Source organism: Zoysia matrella (assembly GCA_001602295.1). Lineage (NCBI taxonomy): Eukaryota > Viridiplantae > Streptophyta > Magnoliopsida > Poales > Poaceae > Zoysia > Zoysia matrella. The sequence goes on from BCLG01002171.1 coordinate 59,340, forward strand.
AGTAATATATAATTATGTATAATTATAATTATAATATATATAAATCAGCATCCACAGCTGGCAAAAACAAGTTCAAACCTATTTTGATTTTGAACTTAGAAAAAAGCTACTTTCTCGAAAGCATTTTTGTCACAGCTGACTCTTTTGGTTGAGCTTTTGACTTTTGCAAAAGCAAAAGCCCAAAAGCTGACCAACCAAAGGGACCTTAACTAAATCATAGGAACTGCTCATGAAGAGGATGCGTTCCATGCATTGTGAATTGAACTCAAAATAAAAGCTAAATAATTGACCTGTTGGTAACGATAGAAAACATGCCATTCCAGCCAATTTCGCATGCAGGTACCATGAGATGTTAGAGCAGGAATTTACCAAAGAAAATCGTAGAAGACGCATGAAACCTCCCTTGAATCATTGGCCACCACACCAATCAAAAGAGCAGATTCTACATTAAATCCAAATTATTGTGAACTGTTTATTTGTATTGATCTCGATATTTAAATTGTTTTTTTTACTTTTTATGAGGTAAAAGCTCTCTAATAATTATTAATTGCAATATCACTCAATTTAGAAATTAATTAATTAGTGAGTTTTAGTAGGTGACGGTAAATAAGGACACATTATCTGCTGATATTAATTTTTTTATATATATTTTACTCAAATTAACGGATGAGATCGAATTCATATTTTATCTTTTAAAAAGTGAAAGAACAGCATTGGTCTACCTTAGAATTGCTTATCAAAAGTACCCCCCATATCGCTTGCTGAAATAAGAGTGATTCTGGCCTCAAAAGAAAATGGAGTCGCTATGATTACTTGCGGACTCAGCAGTTTCTCAGCGTCATCCAAAATCGAAGTCGTTCAGTCCGGATACTAATTGGCCGCACACGTTCGACCCACGACAAATGCGAGCAAATCAACAGCCATCAGTTATCCATCGGTGGGCGGTGGCTTGGAAGTTGGAATGATCGCGCCCAACGGAACCTGCTATTTTGGTCCCTGTTCCTCCACCTTCATTCCTTCAGGGGTGAAGTCACCAAAGTAACAGTAGGGTATCCTGCAGAATTCTCATTATAGCTGTTTATTTGAACTGTTCGATTCCGATCCAACGGTGTAGAGAGAGAGAGAGAGAGAGTCAGTGCGAACAGTTCAAAGGCATAAAAGATCTGAATTCTGAGTCCCCGTGAAAACGTAATTGTGCTCTGCACTCTTACGCAAGCGATTAGTAGGGTAAAATGGAAAAAATGGAGGAGCTAGGCAGCCGTTTTGAGATCGAATACATTCGAACAGTTACAGCAGATCAATCCAGAGCAATAAAACTCAATGATATGAACAAAGCAAGGTCGATCACTTGTCAGAATGGCGTGCACCTTACAATGGTCAGCGGCTCAAGGCAGCCAACAAAATTCCCAAAATAACCTCTCAAGGACCTAAAATAGATCGCCTGTTCCCTTCAAGCTTTGTACTTGTACCTGCTTTTGGTGCATTTTGCTTCACCATTGTTGTCCTAGTTAGCTACCGTCCTGTCCGCTTCCACACCTTATCTCCACCCATGCCTACTTCTAGAGAGAGAAAAAAAAGGCACTCATTGCATGCACCAAGGCCAAGTAGTGTCGCCGTCGGCGTTCTATCTCATCATCTTCCCTTTGCCTACCATGAACTTCTTTACAGCATGCACTTCCAATGCCACTGACGATCGGTCACAGCCCGAGCACGATGTAGTAGACGAGTGTGATCGGCAGCGCGATGAGCATTCCAAAAATGACTCTGCAAGCAGCGATTAGAAGAAAGGGGTTAGCATGGTGGTGGCCAGTGTCAGGGCAGGGGCGATTCGAGAGAATCTTTGAACAGATCGTGGTGGCGTTTTTGTCCGTGCTGGTGTCGTGTGCGCATGCGATTCCGACATGGGACTTACGCGGTGCTGAGAATGTCAGGGTGCACGTTGTACTCCTTTGCGAAGACGAAGGGGACAATGCCCTGTGGCAGAGCTGCCTGCTCGTCGAGACGTCGACAAAGCACGAAACCAACAGAGCACGGTGAGAGAAGATAAAAGGCGAGAGCTTTTGTGCTGGCTGAAATCGGAGTAAAAGGAAGTGGCGAGCACGAGGGGATCGAAAAAGGAAAGAGAGAGCACACAGCGATGCGGCTGGCAGAGCCTTTTCCGCTGCGTATCCACCCATCCTTCCTTTCTTTTCGCCGCCCCGGCCAAAGTACCTGGACGATTGCGACGTGCAGGAGCGTTCCGCGGAGGCCCACGGCGAAGGACGCCGCGGCCATCACGGCTGGACCCGTCAGGAAGCGCACGGCCATGGCGAACGTCGCCACCTTGTTCCCGCAAGCGATGATCCGCGGCTGCAGCGCCATGAACAGCCCTGCACGTCGGCGGAACACGAGTTCCTTCGGTTCAGTTTACTGTTGCATCAAATCAAACCGAGGTGGGAAGTGAATATGGAAGCAAGGGAAGGTACCGACCGAGACTGAACATGGCCATTCCGAGTCCAGCGTCCGACAGGATCGAGATGGATTTCAGGACGATGGCCGGCATCTCGAAGTTCCACCTGCAGGACACCAGCAAAAACAATGAAACGACCGCTTCGTCAAATCTCCGGGATGGAACCGCATGTCCTTGAGGTAGTTTGGGGGCACGGACCTGAAGCAGACGAGCGACCAGATGAGGCCGATGAGGCTGGAGTAGGTGTTTGGGTTGCGGATTAGTTTGCGCCACACCATGATCAGGATCAGCCGGGTCATCACGCTCGTCGGCGGCATCGCCGTCGGACCCGGAACGGGGTTCACAGGTTCGCCGGCCGCGGCCTTCTCGTCCCCGGCCTCCGCGTCCCTGTCCATGGCTCCTCTGTTCCCGAAGCTGAAGTCGTCTCGCTCCACGTAGTCATCCTTTGCTCCATCCACTGCAGCAATAAGAAATGTGAGCAAGTACAAATTAGCCCAAGAAACACTCCACAATGCAAGGACGTGGTGGGGAACAGAGACGAGAAAGATTGCAAGTATACGTTTGCGGGGGGACTTGGCGGCCGCGGCGTCGTTGTAGTCCGGCGCGCCGCCGCCGAAAACATCGGACACGGGCGACGCGCTAGAGCTCCATACGAACATGTGGAGGTCCTCGCCGCCCTTGGCCTGTCCGTTGGTGGCCGCCTTCTTGGCGCCCTTGGGTGCCGCGGCCACCGCCGGGTTCGGCGCGGGGTAGTGGCCCGCTCCGGGCGCCGCATTCACCACGGGCAGCTGATACTTGGGCTTGGCGGCGTCGTCCTCGTAGTTGGACGGGCGCGGCGTGGCGCCGGTGCGGACGCCGAACGCGTCCGCGGCGCCGAAGTTGGAGCTGCGGCCGACCATGGAGTAGAAGTCGTTGTGGTTGAAGCTGGAGCCGCGCGGCGTCGGGTTGCGCGACGACTGTAGCGAGTAGATCTCGGCGTTGGTCAGGTTGCTTGGCCGCGGCGTGGTGCCGGAGAAGCCCATGGAGCGGCGCGAGTAGATGTCGGAGCGCGAGGCGTTGGAGCGGCGCACGGTGACGTGCAGCTTGCCGTCCTCCTTGACCTCGGTCTCCGTCTCGATGGCGTCCCTCCGGCCGTCGAGCGAGACGACGTCCGGGTCGACGACGATGGAGGCGATGGCACCGGCGGTGTCCGGGAACTGCTCGGTGATGAGCATCCGGGCGCCGCGGTACTCGAACATGAAGAGCATGAGCGTGTACCAGATGATGCACTGGAGGACAACGATCTGCACCATGAGGCTGCCGGAGAAGTCGCCGTACATGCCCTTGAGCAGGGGGATCCCCATGACGAGCGTGTTGGGCAGCGTGGACAGGGAGAAGAGCGTGATGGTCCACTCGAGGCTGCCCCGGCGGCTGAGGTGGCTCCAGGCGGTGAGCATGGCGAGGACCATGAGCTTCTGCAGCGTGTCGGCGGCGATGAAGCGCAGGTTCATGGTGTACGGGTTGTTGGTGGAGATGAAGTGGAAGGAGAGCAGCGGCACGGCGAAGAGCGCGACGAAGCGGTTGATCCCGGAGCACTGGTCCGGCGAGAAGATGCCCCACCATCGCACCGACCCGTACGCGAGGATCATCGCCACGTATAACGGCACCATGGCCGTCATCACGTGGTAGAAGTCCGCCGCCGTAATCATCTTGCTTGATGTCCTCCTCTCCTCTTCTTCGTAGCTACTACGAGCTCCCTCCCTCGCTCTCGCCTTCCAAGCTACCTACTTCCTCCGGCGACCACCACCACAGCTCTTCACAGGTGAGCTGAGAGGAGCTAAAGAGCAGTTTAATTCACTCAGCTAGTGAGGACTGACTGCTGCGGAGGGAGGAGGGGGGACTCCAATGGTGCGGCGCAGGGGTGAGGGGTGGGTGTGCGTGGTCGCGTGTTTTATTTAGGCGGGGTGGCAACTGGCAACGCTGCGTCGCTGCCCAAGCTTTGTTCTGGACCATCCCTTGTTTGCGGATTGCTTTACCATCTAAACGCGATGCGCTGCCGTGACCGTGAGAGAACAGCAGCGAGTTCGGTGGACCACGATCAAACGGTTACACGGGAAGCCAGTCAATTGTAGGAGAGGGCGGCCGTATCCCTGCGCCGAGCCATTTTTATACGTATATTTATACGCTGGCACACTGGTACCTCCAGATCGATCGGTCAGATGTACGCTGCACGTACACCGCGACATCACGGGCAGGACAAAAGATTCAGGGCGGGGTCAGCTCATAGAGTACTGTATTCCTACTGCCCCATCCTGTGGTTTTAATACTAGTACATGCGTATCTACATAAATTATACGGTATGGATCCATGTATACATGCCCGGTCCGTACGTGAGTGCAGAGAGCGTGACAGTGATCCAGTATAAGCATACACGTTTCTGTATTAAACTGAGATCGAGAGGTATTCGAGCCGAAACGAAGGAATTGACACACTCATCAGCTGATGTTTTGTCAGCCAATAATTTGGAATCGGTTGCTTTCTTGCCTGCGGCACGTACTGTCATGTCCAATGTTCATGGACTGCGAAACTGCATTAGTGGTGGTGAGGGGTAATGAACGTTGATTTCTCCATCGTTTCCTCCACACCGTGACTGACGAACGGTTTGCGTTAATGGGAATATATCGTTACTGTGCCCTCGGCAGCGCAAGAACTGGTGGACGTGTAGGGTGGTGGCTGCTCGGCTGGAGTGGGGGGGGGGGGGGAGGTTAGGGTCGTGTCGGCCCCTGGTCCGTCGCCTTCTGCCAAATCTCAAGTTATCCGTAACGGAATCCGGAAAAGGGACAGTCAAATTTTACTCAAATGTCGTCGAATTGTAGGTTGACGAAGAGGAATCTGGTGTAGGGGGGATGTGGGTAGGCTAGCTGTGCGTATAGCCGTGAATATTCCTGAAACAGCAGCCGCCGCAGCAGCTCACCGGTCAGTATCACGATCCGACCATATCTTTCCTTTTCCGCTTTGCGCTAGCTACCCCGGAGTACAGATACAGTAGACGGCGATGGAGTCAATGGACTGATCGAGCAGCGAAGCGGAATGCTGCTGAAAGATGGTGCTCGGGCAGCTGCTAGTACTGTACTTCGATGTCCAATTTGTACAAAAGAATTCTGAAATTCTGAATTAATGATAATTTTAGCTGGTCCATAAGATCGTACAGTAGCTAGTGCGTTACATAACTTTATCATCGGAATGTTTGATACCGTCACAAGCCGACCTGCCGTTCCAAGCTTGCAACTGCAAATACAAATTCGTTTTCTGCACGGCGACCAAACTAGTGAGTACCACTGGGGGAAGAAAACAGGAGGTCCAATGCGACAAATTGCCACAAAATTACTCCGTCTCCGCTTTGGAATCCGCGCGTCGAACTGCGAGCAGGAATAGTTTAACAGCACAATTGCCCACTGGTAGCAGTAGATCGTGAAAAGTGGCAGGGGACATGAGGATGGGGAGTAGCGTTCAGAAAACGGCGACGACGAGGAAAGTTTCCGGCCTGCCTGCCGGTTTGGCAGGCTCGTTATTCCCTCTTGCCCGCGCGTGCACCACCTAGCCATGATCGCCGCCTGTGCTAGCACAGCAGCGAGCATCGGAAGAAAGTGATTTGCGTAACCAACTTTCTAGCCATTGATTCCGAGTTTACTTACTCCACAAAGGATAGAGGAGAAGATTGTAGGGAATTTGTTCATTTTTTTGTCCGGCTTTGACCGCTTGGTCGAATCAAAACACCAAAACTAGCTGTTGGCCCCTGTCCAACATCTGCATAGCGTAGCTCAACTTCTTAGTGGCTCGTCACTGGTTTCTCAATAATCCTCGGGGTAAGAGCACATCCACATGGCCAAAGGAGGCCATGGTCCCCCTGCCGTCACGATTTTGTATCAATTGAACAGTAAGACGCTGCTGTTCACCAAGATTTTGTGCTGAATTAGTGAGGCCGCCCGCCACTGAACATTGGTTCAAGATTCGCCCTGCCTAAATAGACCCGCAAAAGCTGCTCGCAGTGTCAGGTCTTTGCGTAGACGGTGTCTATAAAAATCGCAGCTGCGACCTGCTTTCACCCTGTCTCTTGCCGGACGGGAATAACTTTGGGACAAATTCCATGGACGTGGACCGCGAACGCTTTAAGATCAGTTTCATGTAGTGCCATCACCGGATGCAACCTCTGCTCACCCAGCTAATTAAAACCCCGGCTCGTACTATGCTCGCTGGTGAAACGCTGTAAAGCGTCATATTGGTAGCGTTTGCATGCTGCTCCCATATGAGAGCCAAAGATACTTCTAGGTAGGTGAATGAGACCTAATGTACGCACAAATGTTTTCTACTGTTTCATCCCCTTTGCGTTGTTAATAAATTTAGAATCCTATATTTTTCTATGAAAATTTCTTTAAAATTCACGCACTAGCATTGCGAGGGCCCAGAAGCCCTTGGAACTGTGCGCTGCTATTGGTAGGCGGTAGCAGGTTTGTGGCCCAGGGCAGCTGATCCCTGAATCGGGGGATTTGGCTCCGGGGCAGGAGAAATTCCTCCCGGATTAGCTCGCATCCTAGCCTGTTTCCCGGAACGAAATGGCTCTTGTTTAATCAAACAAAACGGTGTGCTTAGGAAAGAGAATAAAATTATTCACGGGGGCCTGTGCAACTGGAAGGATCCTCTATTTAGGCGATGGATCCGGTGACGGAGACAGCAAAGCTGCGGCGTGCGTTTCCATCCTCTCGTGTCCGCATCGCCGTTTTCTGTAGAAGATCCGAGTGGCCACGGATAGCGTAGACGTACTGTAGGCAGTAGCACGAGGGAAAGGCAGGAGTGGAGCAAGCAAGCGTCCGTGATCAGGTCAACCGCCCCATTCCTTTCTGCGGCGCCGGGGAGATCCACGGCGTGGGTGACGCTGACCGCCCGCGGCGTATAGATTCACTTGTCACCCCTGGCCGGGCTGGGCTAGCGATGGCGAAGGAAGAGAGGATCGCGTGCAAGCGGTAGGGGTGCGGCTGCTCGAAACGACGCGCCGTTCCCGTAGGCGCGTGGCGGGGCTCTCGCGTAGGGAACGTGCCGTAGCGACGGTAGCGTCTCGCCCACACGCCGGGCCGCGGGAACGGCGGGGCGACGGAGTGCTGGATGCTGGTGGAGCTGGACCACCCGCGGGAGGCTGAAGCGGGACGCTGGGCGCGGAGCCGGCCCGGGAGAGGCCACGCCATCGGCTTCGGGTAGGGTGGGGCGCGACCCCAGAAAACCGCGCGCTGGCCCATGCCGGCGCACGCTTTCGGGACAGCAAAATAATCGAGTTCGATGCGCGGTTCCGTGCCGATGATGCGGCGTGCCATCAATCCGATGTGATCCCGTGTCGCTGGGGCTGTCCCAACGAACGAGAAGTGAGCTTTGCTCGTGACGGCAGTAGTGTTCGCGGTACCACCATGCATCCACGGCCTGCTTAACTAGTCGATCAGTGCGATGTCTGTGGTTCCCAACGACACTCCCATGTGCTCCGCAACTCGTTCGTCTCTTGTCGATCCACGGGTTAACTAGACCGGTCAAAACCTCGTTCCGTTCGTCGCTAATCCGGGACCAGTGCTTGCGTCTTCAGAAAGCTGCGTTCGATGACGAGCAGCAGTGGGTGTGTCAAGCGCAGCAGGTTGCACAGCGTCTGGACAGTCTGGTTCGCTGATGAACCCCAGGCCTGGTCCCGCGCCTAGGATGCGCCGAGACTCAGGCTGTGGCGTGGTTCTGAAGCCACGCACAGCGCAGCAGTACATGCCGGCCGGCCTCGATCGAGTTCGAGGTCGCGCTGCTGCTGCGGACCATCCGGTTTGTCCCCCACACCATCTCGCGCATGGTCCTTCCTTACGAAGGTAAGGGAAAGGCGTTCGCCGAACCGAAGCCGAAAGCAGCGCCGATCATCTTGGTCCTGGGCCTAAGATGATCGCTTACCACGTGCTCATCAAAACGAAGCATCTTTGCAGGACCGGGCGGGCAATCTTCTTCGCATCAGATGGAGCTCGATCTTGCAACCGTCCTTGCGTATCATTGTTGCTCGCTTTCCAGCCAGCCGGCCGCCACTGTTATTTCTCCGATGCGTGACGGTTTCGGCTGCCAGTTTACGCAGTTCCCTCTGTTTATGATTCATTGACCCGGTAAAACAGAGGCGTGATTAGGTACCAGTCCCGAACTGTTGAGTACCCGTTCGGCATATGTCCATTCCTTTTCGGAAGTTTTAAAAAAAAAATGGCACTGTGCAACCTCTATGTTGGCTGTGCATTGCATAGGTATCGCGTTGGAGACAGGATCACACAATTCGTGCTAACATTCCTCGGCAGGAGTAGACCAGGGCCAGAGTTGTTTGCGGGATATCTGATAGTACTCCGTTATCCCTGAATGTGCGCATTAACCCTCAAGTTGCGGATGGTGTCGAATAAACACCCTTGCATTGGCAAAGAAGTGTGACAGAGGCGTCAAAATCGCATGGCTGCTCGTTAAGATTGCATTCTTCTCCACACACCTTGAGAGAATATTAAAAGGCAGTTGGATAAATGTTTTCATGACCAAGGTTCACTTTTCCTTAAAACTGCCTGTGCATTCATGTTGATAGACGTGGATGACAGGCCGATCCACAGCGTCCTATCCCGGGTCGATAGACGTGGCCAGAATGTGAAGCCCAGTAGCCCACCATGGAGAAGAGTAATCACCTCTCCATTTCGAACGTGGCGGCCTCGGCCTGGTTCAAAGCCCATGAGTGAAGAGGGGCCCACGCAGTAGTGTGCAGGTGTCAATTTTGAGCGGAGCCCACGGAATGGCGGACCCACATGTCCGGGGGACGTAGCCTAACGGAGGCGCACTAGGGTGGTGTGAAAGGTGATCCGTGTGACTGCGTCAACGCGAGCAAGGCGGCTGTCTCAGGCTCTCAGCACCAACGAGGCAAAGCATTCTGTCTGAAGTCTGATTTGGGCTGCACTTCTCGCTGTTTGCTGGGCTCTGTTCGTCCCTACTGGGCTAAACCCAACAAAGCTGGAGACTATGTCAACAACGGCCTAGTAACGAAAAGAATACTAGGCCACCCAAAAAAACCACCCTTATCCACTAAACCTTCCCCGCGTAGGACAACAAGCAGAAAATCGCGGAGCAAAAAGCTCCACAGCCCGCCGATAGACAGACAACCAACCGCTTGCTTACCTCACCTCTCCAGAGCAAGCCATCGAGCAGCAGCCAAACAGCAATGGCGTCGCCGTTGGTCAAGCCGCACTCTCACTTCGCCGGCACGCTGCAGACCGCGAGAAGGGCGGAGCTCCACGGCCGCCACTGCCCTGCAACCGCCGCACACGTACCGTTCTCCTTCCTTCACCTGTATGCCTCGTTGCCTTGAGTTGCTTTCAGGTCTCATGTGTGCCGGTGCTTTCTCTCTGCAGTTCGGCAGGTTCCAAGACCGCCATGGGTTCAGCCTCAGGCAGAGCAAGGTAAGTTAAACGCACTTCTATTTGTGTTCCAACCAAAAATACTGTAATATTGATGCTCAAAGAAAATTGGTATGGCTGGTACTTATGATGTTGGGAAATTATATATGAACCAGACATGATACACTTACTAACTACTACCTTCGGTTTTAAAATATTGACATTGTTGATTTTTACTATCAACTTTGATCATTTTTCTTATTCAAAAAATTTATTCAAATGTGAAAAATTTTGTTATAATTTGATTTATCATTAGTGAAATTTAAATCATAACTAATAATTTTACACATTGAAACAAATTTTTTAATAAAATGAATGGTCAATATTGATGTTAAAAGTCAACAGTATCATTAATTTAAAATTGTAGGAAGTAATTTTAAGAACATCAAATGGCGTACCCAATTTGAAACTTGAAGAAACGAGGGCAGTAGAAAGTTGCAGTAATTTTCATGGACCAGTAATGGTTAAATCCATGGATCGTTGTTACGTTGCAGAAGGCAACCGGACGGGGGTCCGTGAAGGTGAACGCCTTGCCGTCGTTGGACATGGTGTCTCTGATGGCCGTGATGGTGGAGCAAGTTGAATTTTCGCGGGACTACGTCGTGACCAAGTCCATCTGGCATCTCAGCGATACGGCCTTGAAGAGCGTCTGTGAGTTTTTATCTGCATCACACACACATAACATGCTAGCAACATACTGAATTAGCACCCCCAGTTCCCTCTCAACCTAACTGTCTTTTCTCTCGTATAGACACTTTCTATGCCATGTTCACAGTGTGGGGTGTCTGCTTCTTCGCGTCCATGAAGGCAAGCTCGCAGTATTACTACAGAATCAAGGCGTAGCTATAATCAATCCATTTTCAACATTTGTCTGCGTGTCGCTTATAACAATAAGATGCGATCTTGTGGACAGGATCCTTTCTACGACAGCGAGGCGTACAGGGGGCAAGGAGGCGATGGAACAGTGCACTGGTACTACGACAAGGTATGCAAGCATCTACTATCTGTTGAACTTCTCATTTCTCAAACAGTCTTATTACTGACATGTTGTGCAATATTTCCTGTTCATCTGCAGCAAGAGGACCTGGAGGCGTCTGCAAGGGAGGAGCTCTTTAGGGAGGAGCTGCTCGAGGAGATTGAGCTGAGGGTTGGAGGGCTCAGGGAGCTGGAGGAAGCAGGCAGGGAGGAGCAGCTCACTCCGTGACAGGCCGGGCGGCATCGACCAGGACTGATAATTAGCTATCTGAACTTTTGCGTGCAAAATATTCAGACTACTGTCCTACACGTGTTCATATATGCTGAACCGCAATATGTAGTATATTTTCTCTTTGTTCTTTTATACATTGACACCAGTTAGTTCAAAACTGAAACTGAGCTAACACGTGTCGAAATATAAAACAACAAAGGAGTATAAATACTGGCCAGGCAGGCGTAGTTCTTTGATATACACTCCATGTTTTCACGCTTATTCCACAATACGGTTTCTACAAAGTGTACGACTGCCAATACGGTACTGCTACTCCTATTAGCCGCATGACTCTGTACGTATGGTACATGGCAAACTACTAGCAGAAGAACTGTAGTGTACAGTATCGCCGCTCGGCACAGAGACTTCAGACTGACGACGTCTGGGCGTACGGCGCCCTGTTGTTCGGCGCCATACGATGTCTGGTGCAGTGGCTTCTGCCACCCAGCTGCAGCCCTCACCCGGCAGGCACGAGCCGCGCCGCGGAGCTTGCAGGCAACACGCGCCGAACAAAGCAGCGGCGCAGGGGCAGGGCTGTGAAGAAAGCCGTATGGGCTCGCCGCGCGCTGCGATCTCCAACGAATTGAGCGCCGATTCGCACTGCGTGCTCCTCCCTACGGCCACGGGCTACATGCAAAGGAATCCTGTTACCAGACCCTTACCGGCCGTAGGCAGCGGCTGACGCTGCTGACCGGCTGCGTCTCCGACAAGTGGAGCTATGCCAAGCTAGTATCTCTAGTACGAGTATCGTGGAAACTTGTGCCACAGATGTTAAAATTGTCGCAGTCCATCTACTAAGTAAAACGTTGATTGATGGTGACTTCCCTGCTCAAAAAGCTTAATTTGGAGTCACCGGTGCCGCCATTATTGTCACTTAGAAATGTCATAATTATCACAGACGAAGAATTGGACACAAAATGAGAAAGAACTGGCCGGACACTACAAAATGAGAAAGAATCGGACACAAAATGAGGTAACAGCTGATTATGTTTGATCGTCATGTTCCAGTATCACGCAAGGATACGATTCACCATCACGCTTTGATATAGTTTCACCAATCACATTCCACTCCAACCGTATATATATTTTCTGTGAAAAGAAATATACTGTATGTTTCATTGAAATCATAGGACGTTGTGGGAGTAAAACTAAACAATAGTGACAAATTACGGAGTACCTTCTTCTACCAACTGTTTGGAGCAAGCGCTCCGGAGGGATTCGGATCCTCTGTCTTTCTTGTTGTAGTAATGACCGCATGATTTATAATTTTGTTTTTTAAATAAATTAGTATAATTTAAATAAAAATAATTTTAAATTATAGAGCGTTGATTATGTAATAAGTATGACAAAGTTTGTCATAGAATGGCAAAGGCAGAGGATATGAATCCGCTCCGGCGATGATCCATGCATGCATCGTGGCCTTGGAGAGGAGCCCCGCGCGGCGCAGGATTGCGAAGCCCCGCGCACCGCCGCCGTAGCCGCCGCACGGCTGACTGCTCCAATGGAGGATCAATCAGTTACCCGAACCCTGTAATACTTCACCGAAACACGAAGGTACTCGGCGCATCATTCTTGTGCGGCTGTCACAGAAGCGCTTTTAGACACAAGAAGCAATCCCATCGATCAAAGGAGAAACGCAGTTTTACCTTGAATAATCTCTTAAAATACTGAGGAACAAAGAATGGGATGACACCATCTGAGGCCTTGCATGAGAAAACGAGGCCATCGTGTAGCCAAAGAGAGAACCTGCCGGTCGATCGTACCTGGCTGCACTGCCCCCCGCGCACAAATTAACGCATGCCGGAGTAGTTCCCGGAGCCATCGATCGACCGGCAAGTCATCCTTGGCTACACAACGAAGAGGCACAACCTCATCCCCACATGCAAGCCCTCGGATGAAATTGCGACGAATGGCGATCGAGAAGTCCAATGGCGAAGTACTCCTACACTGCATGAGAAACAGTGATCGATCTGGCTGTAGAGAGAGGAGCTGGCGAGGGTAAGAGGTAGCTCGTACTGCATGTGAAGATTATTCACTAAAAGCCGGCAGAGAAGTCGCAGAGATGGATCTGTGTCACTTGAGTCAGTTATATATGGGCAACGGACAGAAGGATCGAAGGAGGTTGGCAAGCATGAATGAAGTGAAATCGTGTAAAGTGACTAATAAGTGAGGTGCAGCCACGAGAGGCGATCGATACGTCACGAGTCTTCGGACTTCGGTGCATGGCCCTAGCGGCCTAGCCTGCATGACTTGACGATGCGTCACTGACAGGTCCTCGTCGCCGTATTCGATTGGCTTCTCGCGAGAGGGACATCGCAGCGAGCGCCGCGCCCCCCATTGCTGAAACTACTGTTGTCTAGGCCATATTCCAGAGGTAGGTACACGCATGTGAGCTGCCTGTCGTGTTAAACTGACGCCTGATGGCATGGGCTCGTCCGGTTCTCCCAATCACAATTCGAAACGACAAGTTTCTTTCATGAAATGAGAAGCTCAGATCGGAATTAGTACTACAATATTTGTCGAGATTACGTACCTCGAGTACTCAATAGATCGCGCTCGGGTGTACAAAACCTCAAGATAAGGATCGGACGATCACGGGTTCTAACCCCCCAACGACGATCTACGGCAGTCGTGTCTTAGCCACGCGGGCACATGAAGACTCCGACCTTCGAAGATCGACCCTCGAGAGCGACCCCTGAGGGTAGGTACCACGTTATAGTATATTTACTCTGACAGACAACTACCATCCGTCCTGACGGGACGGAACGAGATCCACCACAACGATACTTCAGCAGAAAGCTGCGACGGCCGCGGGACAAGACATGATAGCACTGTAGCCGGCACAGTGGCACCGGACGAGTATCACAGTACTCGCCGCTGCGCGCGACGCGACGGGTCACGACCATGCCTGAACAAAGCGAGATGATGGCGACAACGACAGAAAAGCTCACATATCGACGAGTCGACAAGATCAAATAAGACTTATCACTTGTAACCCCAGTGCCTCCTCCTATATAAAGAGAGGCTCAGAGAGCACGAAAGGGAGGAGACGCCGTCTCCATAAAACAACGGTCACAAACACACGAAAGACAAAACCACGAGCTCCACTAGAGCCCAGAGTCTTTGCCTCCTTCCGAGCAAGCACTATCACTCATCCACGTTCCGGATTCTTCCACGAAGAGAGAATCCTCGCCTTGTAACATTAACAACGAGACAATTCGCCCTCTAGACGTAGGGTATTACACTGCTCGAGGTGCCCCGAACCAGATAAAAATTCTCTTAAATCTTTTGTAGACTAGGCCATATCGAATCAAAGACGCACCTCTGTCACGATCATATATTTACTATGTCGATGATCAGAAAGACGATAATATTCTTCTTGACAAAGAACTGGATGGAACCTGCGGGCAGTAAAAGATGAGGCGAGTGCAGAACCGTGCTTGTCCCGGCCAAGAATTACAGAGATCGAGCTCCGAAGCGAAGAACTTTCGACCGCTCGTACGCGGGGAGTACACATCGCCAGCGTCAAAAGGACTGGTAAACATGGAGCAATGAACGCGACGACGAAACAAAGTTCCACCCCATCCAATTGGAACTCGAAACACCTCAAGGGTCAACAGTGCCGCCGGTACCCTGGCGGAGGACATGTGCCGCTTTCATGATCATTGTTCAAGGGGGGGGGGGGGGGGGGGGGCAGGGGACGCAGGCTACGATCGGCGCCACCATGCATGCATGCATGGATCTAGTTCTGCCGCGGCGTGCTGCTGCTCCTCCGCGGACGGACGCCTTTCGCTTTTCACCATGTCTGTCGTTTTCATGGAACAGTGTACAAGAACAGATCGGTGCAGCAGCAGTAGGTGCGAGACTGCGAGGCCAAGCTCCTGGCACCAGGGGCGGACCCAAAGGGTAGTCCTTGTAGGCCATGGACTACCCTAGAATTTGAGCAAACAAAATTTTAATACTAAATATCAACATTTGTCTATGTTTTAGCAAAAAAATTTCTACCTTTTCTACTTACTTTATAGTAAAAAATTTTAGAATGCACACCCAGAGAAAAAATCCTAGGTCCGCCACTGCCTGGCACAGGAGATTGTTGGAAACTTATTTCAAATCTTGCATTCTCGAATTATTGGTGTTGGGACTTCACAAGTCGCGTACATCATTTTTTCTGAAATTCGTGTGATTACTGATAAGTCATGGTATGTAGTACGCAGCATCAAGAAAGGTTTCAGAGAAGCTGAACATGCAGATCGACGCACCAACGAGAGCCCATGAGCTTCAATGGCCTCGGCCTATTTGAACTTGTATTCGTGTCTGGGCTCTTGGGCTCTGATAGTGCCATATTGGAGGGGTCAAGGCCTCAAGGGTGATGTATGGAAGTAAACAAGTAGTACGCCTTCGGAGTAGGGTTACGTAGTTCTCGTACCACGGATTAGCCACGGAAACGTGCGAGGTGCCGGGTGCACGACGCCGTCATGCCGGACCTGGTTGCGCTCCCGCCAGCGGCTCGCCCCGTCCCGCGGCCACCTTCAACCGTGCTGGCCCGCCGCGGGCGCGTCCTCGCTGCCCTCCCCTGCCGCTGCCTCTGCCGCCGGAGGCACCTCATTGGGGCCTCATCGGCAGCGGCCCTTCTCCCTCTCATCGCCCCTCCTTCCCCCGCCGCTCCACCCATCGACCCCGACGTGAGCTCAGTCACTCACAACTCCTCGTGCTCATTATTCTGTGTGCGGATGTTGTTTGGATTGCTTCATGCCGTCTTTTGCTTTACTTGATTTGGCAGGTGATGCTTGAGCGGGTGCACCCGTCGAGGCCGGACTGGTACGAGGAGTTCTATGCCTCGGCCATGGACCAGGGCATGAAATCATACGAAGCTGAGGTATGCTGTTTCCACTTTGAAAAGAAAATTGGATAATAGTTTTTCATCTGTATCAGGTCACCACAGTACATACATAGCATTAGCAATTGTAAGTCTCACTGCTTTCAGAGCAGCCTGCGCGCAGTTGCCTCTGTAAATCTGTAATTTACCATGTGTGTGTGTCTGTCTCCGTGGCATCTAGTTAAGGACACCTATCTGATTTTAGCTGATACAATTTTGACTTTGTGAGCTTGTGATGTGTCTAAGTATCTTCGTTCGGCCTGATGATACTGCATAACAAATAAGATATCAGCATTACACTTGTTACTGTTCGTGACTTAGTTATGGTTTTGATGTTTCAAGGAGTAAAAACAATACCTCTGGCTCTCGTTCAAGTCTGCCATGAATATTATAATAGTGTTGTCTTATTCATGATTTTTTCTTTTGAAACTTCGCTAAATGTTTCCCTTGAAAATTGCAGATTGCAAGATATAAAACAAAGCTTTTCTCTCAGCTGGCGGCCACAGGAAAGAACATTCTGGAGCTTGGAGTTGGTACAGGACCTAACTTCAAGTATTATGCGAGGGACAGTGGGGTCACTGTACTTGGAGTGGATCCTAACAAACACATGGAGGATTATGCCAGGAAAGCAGCAGTGTCTGCAGGACTTCCATCATCAAACTTCACATTTAAAAGAGGGGTATTAGTGTGATCTTCTATTCCATGCTTAACTATCTTCCTGTTAATACGAGAACTGCATTTGATAGATGACTCTACATAGGTTGCTGAGTCTCTGCCAGCAGAGGACAACTCCATGGATGTGGTGATTGGCACTCTGGTATTGTGTTCTGTAAGTAACATCGACATGGCACTGAGAGGTAATATCTGTTCGTAATATGGTTTGCTTGCTTTGATTTGCCTATTAAATTAATCAAGATGTGTATAGTTGTTGTAAATCATTATGTCTTAGCTGATTTAAGACGTCATAAAATGTCTGCTTGTAGAAAGTTAATTAGTATTAGCAGTGTACTGTATCGAAATCAAATTTGATCTTTGGTTTCATCCTTTTTCCTTTTGAGAATGCCATAGGTTCATACTCCTACTTTGATATCCTCATTATAATCATTTCTGTTTTTGCAGTCTGCGAGACTGCTCCGATTAAGAAATAACTTAGGCAGTTTTTTTTTTTAATTTTATTTGCATCCTTCATTATTGTCTTATTATCTCGTGTAACCCAGAATGAGTTACTATAAATTCTGACTAAATTCATAGTTGTTTCCTTAGCAACTTAATTGACTCTGTTGTTTCCATATGCTGCCATCTGTTTCGTTTCATGATCCCTGTTTCAGAAAAAAAAATCATAAAATGATAATATCCTATTATCTAAACAACATTTTCCTGCTGACAAACTCGAGGGCCATTACTTTTGTTGTGCAGAAATAAATAGAGTTTTAAAGCCTGGTGGCGTCTATCTGTTCATTGAACATGTTGCCGCACCAGGTACTCCCTGTTGGAAAAACAACCATTACTACTCGTGTTGCAGTGTGGTATTGTGGTGCTGCTTCAAATTTTATGCCATGCACTTTTCAAATTTAAACAGTTAAATCTCTCAGTCAATCGTTCCTACACCTTAATTACTGTTATTTTATCTTCACCGTAGATGGTTCCTTCCTCCGATTTGTTCAAGGCACCCTGGATCCGTTACAGCAATTTGTGGCTGATGGATGCCATCTCACCAGGAAGACTGGAGAGAACATCAAAGATGTTGGGTTCTCGAGCCTCAGCCTGGACAGTCGGAGACTCTCAGGTGCATTCATCATTAGCCCGCATGTTTATGGCGTAGCCTGCAAGTGAAGTTTTCGTTATCTTTGCAATGTCTGTAAATGATCGTTCCAGCTCGTCATCTCGACGGTGTCAACATGCAGCTAATTGGTCAGTTAGATTACCAAACAGTGATTTTCCATTGATTTGCCCAATAATCGTCGCCTAATGTGGGCTGGGCCTGAGGAACAAAGTAAAGGAGGCCATCAACGCATTGGTACATTATGGTGCACAATGGGCCGGTACAACTCTAGAAACAGAAAGCTTTTGTTGGGCTGGACTCTAGGCTTTCCAGCCGTGCGGTCCAGCATCCTCTCCATTTCGGGCGTTCTTCAATGCAGGAAGGGGGCAGACAGTACTCTGTGACAAATGCCGCCCGCATTCACTCAACCGAGGGGGTGGCCGACGACAGCGTTGGCCCCCACTGTGCCGCTACGTCCCCACAGCGTTTCACGTCGCAGGATACTTGCACGTTCCGCCGCGGCGCTCATGCGACATGTCTCGTATCCTTCGGGTTGGAGTTGGAGGCACCCCTTGTGCCGCAGATACAGCTAGCACGGCTTTAGACCTCACCGCACCCGTGTCGTTGGGAGCATCCATGGCCTCGCGCCAGAGGCTCTCCCATTCACATACGCGGATTTTGGCAGGACGCCCCACGGATGGACGTGGCTCTGCGTAGTTCGATCTGAGATACTAACGGTTTTTGACGCGTGACGTGTTTTTGCAGGAGGGACATTTGCAGTGGGATCCAAGAGCAACGGGAGAGAGCGAAGTGTCAATCGGCAGGACGTTCTGTCTTTTTTTTTTTTATACTCCCATTCCCTACGCCCTGCCCACTAGCCGAGGTCACGGGTCCCTCCTGTCTCTGCAAATGAGCGCAACAGCCTCTGCAGTTGGGGGTTTTACTGCGCCTGCTGCCTAAGGGCATCTACTGTTCTTCTAAAGTGAGTCATAAGCAATAATATATTTTTTAAAATTAACTATACATACTGTGAAAGTAAACAATAAAG
This sequence comes from Zoysia matrella, assembly GCA_001602295.1. Taxonomy (NCBI): domain Eukaryota; kingdom Viridiplantae; phylum Streptophyta; class Magnoliopsida; order Poales; family Poaceae; genus Zoysia; species Zoysia matrella. The sequence continues at coordinate 78,187 of BCLG01002171.1, forward strand.
AAGAAACAACAAAAACTATTTATAGTGCTATTGTCAAGAGCTATTAAAATATTATTTTATCATGAAAGAGAGTAATCATGAGAAAAAAAAATTTAAAATAAATATTTTAATATAAAAACTAACTTCAACATTGTAAGAGAGTCAACAATAAAATACTACTTTGTAGTGGACTCACATTTATGTACTAAATTGAAATAATCATTGTGGTTGCCTTAACTGTGTTTGACCATCCAAGATGAACTGAGAAAAGAGTGCTTGAACATGCAAATGCAAGTTGTAAAATAAACAGACTGCGTTGAAGATTTGAGCCTATAGTGGAGGAAAAGAAGGTGAGCACGGCGAGAGGAACTCACAGGCGGTATAGCATAGAGAGCAGCATAGTACTGTGGCAACCGAATTCCTGGCTATCGAGCCAACAGCAGCAGATGCTTGCCCGGGAGAGCACATGGCATGTTCGTTCGTTCCGGTCTTGCGGTAATCGGAGGCTCCACGATGCACGTACTCCGTAGCGACGCTGCACTGCAGCTGCGGTCACCCTGTTTGTCGCGGCTCAGGTAGTTGTTGGGTTGGTGCTTTATTTAAAGGCTACCAGATGGCCAAACTACGGGACCATGCAGCGTTGCGCCTGCACAACTTGACCGAGAGTAGTCTTTTTCCTTTGCGAATTCGTATTTTCTTCTGAAATACAGAGGCTCATCAGGCACACAAACCATCCTGCTTAGCAAAAGTACACACACCATTCACCATGCTTTGGAACGGTATTGTACTGTACTCCCCAGTTGCATTCCACGGGGCCAAAATAACTGCTCTGGCTCATCAGATGTAGTGGCCCATGAGCCCATAAATGAGTTGGGCTGCAGAACTTTACTGTGTAACCTCCATTTTAAAATATAAGTATTTTTAAGTTTGAATTATTAACTTTTATTAGTAATATAAAAAATTACATAATTTCAAATAAAAAATATTTTAAAAAAACTTGTTTTATTATGAATTAAAAAATATAATTTTTATATGATATAATATCATTAATTTTTAACTATTAATGATAAAAATGATTAAAATTTGACTTTAATTAAACTTATAAATGCTTATATTTTAGAATGGATATAATATTTTATTTGGTCCGCGGTTTTGCATATTAATTGTGGTCCCTTTTCGTTGTGGGGCAATAAATAAGGCTATCCAATCCTGTTCAAATTCGGCTGAAATTTTCGTGTTCCCAATCCCCAGCAGAGGATCTTGCAGTGATCGAATGCTCAAATGCTGCAGGGTTCCTTTGGATTGAAGAAATTTTAGAGAAAAAAATGAAGGAATCCTATTCCTATAGATTAGAATACTATTAACTCCTTTGAAACTTAGGAAATGTCCATAGGAAAAACAAAGAAAATTTTTCTATGTTACCATTCTATAGGAAAAATGGAACAAACTTTCCATCCACTCTAACCTCTTTTTTCTTTTACTTTGCTGAATTCCAATGCAGATCACGTGTGTCCAGAAGCTTGCCTATCATTAAACAAGAGCATAAGTTGTCCTTAAGCCTATCATTAATACTAATTCAATCCTTTCATCTAAATTTTTTTTATTTTTCCTGTGCTCATTCAAACATCAACTTAAAAAAAATTTCTATATTTTTCATTTCTCTGTTTTACAAATGCAATTTTATCATATTTCTATATTTTTTTATTCCTATTTTTTTATTTCTGCGTTCTAAAGGAGGCCTCAGCAGCGGTAGAAAAATACAATACTGTCTAATTATCAAGGTAGCTTGGTAATTTGTATACGGACACAAGATTGGAACAAGGCGGAGCATTACAATCGACTGCAGCAGGCGAAAACCCTGCGACGCGGCAAACAAACGAGCACTGCCGAATGCTACAGCCGCGAGCCGCCTTCAACTCCCGCCCAGCGAGGCACCGAAAATCGCTTTCTGTGGGCGGACGCAGCTGAAGGGGAGGGTACAGTGCCAATCTTACCCTCCACTTAAGTTAAAGGATAAATATTGTTATAAATTACTCTCTCCAATTTTAAATTAGTAACATCATTAATTTTTAACATCAACTTCGATCATTCGTTTTATTAAAAAAATTTGTTTCAATTTGTAAAATTATTACTCATGATTTAGATTTCACTAATGATAAATCAACTAATAACAAAATTTTATACATTTGAATAATTTTTTATGAATAAAACGAATGATCAAAGTTGATGTTATAAGTCAACAGTGTCAATAACTTAAAACCGATGGAAATACATGTTTTAAATTTAAAATTTGAAATGATTCAAAAATTAATATAAAAATAATCATTGTAATATATGAACTAAACATATTTGAAATTTGGTATTAAATTTCAAATTTCATTTTTATATTTGAGAAACATATTTTTTATTT